>JANBOI010000219.1:0-13209 GCA_027595825.1 Coemansia biformis
TCGCTGGCACCAGGCTCGCTGGCACCTGGCTCGCTGGCACCAGGCTTGTCGCTGTCAGGCTTCTCGCCATCGACACCTTTGGGGGGCGATCCAGAGTCAGGCTTTTTAATGCTCATCATAAGCGGGCTGGTTGCCCTGAGCCCCCTCGCTTGTAGCATGCAAGCAGCAGCCAGCGGCCGCGCGCTCGGTTGCCAGGCTGTAAGCCTTTGCGCTGCAATTCGACCGAGCATTGGCTCAACGAATCTGCTTTGTCCCTCTCCCGCTTGTTCTCGTCAAAGTAGTTGGCTCCCCCTCCTCGCGGCGACAGCGCAGTGTGCGGGCTGCCAATAAAGCAAAATGAGAGGAGTATAGTCGCAACGTCGTCCCCAGCATAGGCAAGCGGAGCTAAGCTGCGGGCAGGCCGGCGATATCGCCCAGGGCGCATCCTGCTGGCGCCAGCTGCCCCGCCCAGATCGCGCGATCAGCGGCGGCCACCGATCATCACCCGCGTTAGAGACGCGCCCAAGGCCTGGCACGCGTCTTGACTTTGCTTGTGCACAGCTGCGGGCTTGTAGTGCCACCAATTCCGTGTAGGCGGTCCCGCCAGGCCAGGGCTAGTCGACACGCAGCGCAGCCCGCTTGGGGTGTGAGCGCGGGAGTGGGACGATGCTGGACGGTGCGCTGGACGACCCCAGCGACTGGCCGGCGGAGCACACGGGCCTGCGCGATCTGGACCAGCTGCTGCGGTGCCCAATATGCAAAGAGTACTTTACGACGGCCATGGCCGCGGCCAGCTGCGGGCACACGTTTTGCTCGCTCTGCGTCCGCCGGTGCCTGACGCAGGAAACCAAATGCCCATCGTGCCGGGCGCCGCTCACAGAGAGCGATCTCCACCCAAGCAGACTCATCGACAGCTTGCTGCGAGCGTTTGTGGGCGGCCGCCAGCGGCTACTTGCTGCGCTGTCAGCCGCCAGGCCAGAGCCCACAGACGCGGACTGCGCGCGGCCTGGGGCCCGCCGCAACTTGCGAAGCGCCGGGGCTGCAGCGCACGACATGCCGGAGCAGCGGAAGCGCCCGCGGATTCGCACACGTAGCGCAGCCCGGACGGACGACGGTTCCGACAGCCCCGGTTCTACCGGCGACTGCATAGATCTGCCGTCCAGTGACACGGGCCATGGCGCGTGGGCGCCGTCACAGCACACCGACGACGACAGCGATTTTGCGCCCACAGAGGCCCACATACAGCCAAGCAAGGGCCCGCCGGCAGTGCCATGTCCCAACTGCCAGCAGGCGGTAGCGGCAGCACGGATCAACTGGCACCTAGACCGCTGCCTGGCAGGGCGGCCGACAGACGGGGCGCGCGGAGGGCCCTGGGGGCTTGCGCATGGGGCAGCGACCAGCGGCGGCAGCGCGCCCAAGCGACAGGCCCCACTGAGGCTTCAGTCGGCGGCGGCGGGCCACACGCTGCCACGGCCGACAAAGATGGCATACAGCCTGCTCAGCGAGGCCAAGCTGCGGCGCACGCTTCGGGATCTGGGCATCCCAACCAAGGGCGACAAGCAGCAGATGCAGGCGCGCCACGTCGAGTGGGTGAACATGTACATGGCCAATGCCGACTCTGACGCGCCCGTCTCCCACCGGCTGCTGCTCAGACGTCTGGCCGCCTGGGAGGACGCCCTGGCGCGCCCTGCCGACGCCGCCAAGCACCCGCCGCCGGATAGCCCCGCGGACCACGCGGCCAAGTACTCTGACGCGTTTGCCTCCCTGGTTGCGCAGGCCCAGGCGAGCCGCAAGCGACCGGCTGCCAGCGATGCGTGAGCGGGACGGAGCAAGACCCCCGAGCGTTTTCTGCACACGCACAACTAACAAGAAGACACAACCAGCCGCGACAGAGTGAAACGCCGTCTGCAAACAGGCGCCTACTATCCATGCTTCCCATGTCGGGGGAGGATGATGAGGCGTCAAGATGCTGTTAGATATGAGCAGGCAAGTGCTGTGTGTGCTGCGTGTATTGCAAACTACTCAAACGCTCTGTCCTATTCTGCCGCTCTGTTCTGCCACACACCGACGCGAACCTGCTTCTGACCCAGCGCAAACTGTTTTGTATAGTACGGTAAACGGCAGCCATGTATTGATGCTTTTCGCCTCTACTTTGGCACTCGGGCGACCGACCCACTCTGTCTTCTTGCCGACCAGCCCGGCTGGCGTGCTGCTTGGCCGTCAGTCATAAATGTACACCAGAGCATGCATGAGCGTCCATACCAGCACATACGATAGCAACGTGTTGAGCAGCGGTGTGCCAGCGACGTCCATTATGCTCGCTTTGAAATAGACTGATGGCCGTCCCTCGCATTTAACGGCCAGGACAAGAAGCGAAATAACGACCCAGTTGGCCATGAAGAATATGAACCCGTTCCATCCTGTGAGACCCAGAATCCCGGCAGCCGTTCCAACGCCCCACGAGGTCAGCGTGTGGATGTTGGAGAGTGCGAGCGTGTTGTGCTGCACTGTGGGCTCAAAGTACTTGTAAATCTCACTCGTGTCCGCCATTGGCAAAGATAGAGAGTGGGGAAGGAGGCAATTGAAAGCAGAGAATCGCGGACCGCACGAAGAAAAGTGCAACCCTGTCGAGGGGCGGGGGCTGGCGCACGTCCTCCCCCTTTCGGCGTCTCAGGCTCCGCCACTCTTCTGCTCTCCAACACCCCACTGCCTTTTTGTAGCTCATTCCAACTCCATTTTCTCCACAGACAAGCGCAACGGACCGACCGACTGAACCATGGGCAGCGGCGACCTCAACATGAAGAAATCCTGGCACCCGCTCACGCTGGCAAACCAGTGGCGGGTGGCCGAGGAGAAGCAAAAGGCGCAAGAGGAGGCGCGGCGAGCAGCCAAGTTGCAAAAGGAGCTGCGCGAGGAGCGGCACCAGGAGGAGCTGGAGCGGCTCAACGCCACGGTCACCAAAAAGACCATCAACAAGCTCGAGTGGATGTACAGCGCGCCGTCGACCGGTGCACCGCAGAGCGCCGAGGATCTGGAGGCGTATTTGCTGGGCAAGCGGGACGCTTCCGAGCTGGTCGCCCGCGACGCGCCCGGGCAGGATGTGCGCAAGCCAGACGACAAGTGGAAGGACGGGCTGTTTGCCTTTTCCAACCGCAACGCAAACAGCGAGCGGGATGCCATGGCCAAGGCATCGGAGGACCCGCTGGCCGAGATCCGCCGCCGCGAACAGGCTGCTGCGCAAGCAATGGCCCAGCAGACCTCTGTCACCGCGGACGGCCGGGCTGGCGACAAGGCGGTGCGTGGCAAAGACCGGGAGCGGCGAGAAGAGCGAAGGCACAGGCACAAGCACCGCCGCCGGGACGACCGCGAATCCGAGCCCTCACGGCAGCGGTCTCGCTCGCGCGACCGCCACCACCGCCGGAGCCGGCACAGCAGCCACACAAAGTCGCGGCGGCGGTCGCAATCGCCATCGGCGGGGCCGTAGCGACCAAAAACACGAACATCCTGGTTTCGAATTAAGAGATGCTGATGTGGAATGGAGGTGGTGGGGTGGGGGAGGAGAATTGATATGGAACCCAAGCGGGGGGTTTTCGCTTCGACATGGACCGGATGCAGGGCTAAAAGCCGGGTCGAGCCTGTGGTAGCTTAGGCGGCGGTGGTGGCCTTGTGCACCTCGCTCTCAAACGCCTGTCGCATGGGCGCCGAGTCAAAGTACAGGTAGCACTCTCCGTTGCCAAAGTTGACGGCGATCGAGTGGGGCATGAGCACCTCGTCCTCGGCGTCGCGTGGCGGCGACACGATGCGGTCCATGGGCAGGTAGTCCGACGGCGAGCGCGAGCACTCGTTAGTGTACATGAAAAGCGTCTTGTCTGCGATGGCAAAGTACCGGCGCTTCCAGAACGCCTTGTTGGGCTCCTGGATGCTGGTGTAGCCCCGCAGGCACTCGTAGTACTTGTCGCCCAGGATGCCGATATTCTCGGCCAGCTCCACCACCGACTCGCGCCGCACCCGCACTTGGTCAACCATGGTCGTGATGTCGGTCTGCGAGGGCGTCGGCGAGAGCGAGGACGACGGCGTCGGCGATGCGACTGTGCTGACGGACTGCTTGGGAACGGTGCTCTTCTCCGTCCGAATCCGCAGCGATCCGAACCTCGCCACGGCGGCGGTGCCCTTCCCAGCGGTCGCCAGCCTGTCAGCAGTGGGGTTGCTCGCTGCGCTCGTTGGCCTGCTGTTGCCTCTGCTGCTGCTGCTGCCGGCGCGGATCACGGGCGGCTCTGGCGGCATGTGGTTCTCGGTGATTGTCGGCGACAGCTCGCCCCGCTGGGTCCCATGGGCAAAGCTGGAGATGATGGGCGAATCTGTTTGCTGAAACTCGTCGGCGACGGGGCTGAGGGCCGCGTTGGGCACGGCGTCGCTGCCGGACGCGTCATGGGCCACGTCGCTGAAGGACTTTGGCGTGGGCGGCGACACCAGGGGGGCCTGGGGGCTCTTTGGGCGCGCGGCTACAACAAGGAACGGGACATTCGCGAAGAGTGGCATTGCGGGAGCTGATATTAGGCGTGTGGCAGGGCGATGGAGCAGCGGGCCAGGAAGGGCCGCGCCACTCCCCTTTTATGTGCGCAGCCTGTCCCGCAGGCTGGAATCGGGAGGAGGAGGAGGGCTGGCCGACGTGGCACATGTCGGATACGCAATGTGCGGAATGGGTGCTTCGCACAGCGGAGGGGCGCACATGCGGCATAATTGACACATTCTGCCTGCTCATAGCAGATGTAGGGGGGATTGGTCCCAGATGGCCGATCCGCGATGGCCGATTCCGCAGTGCCACCGTCCCCTTGTGGCGCAGCCGGAGGGGACGTGCGCCGTGCGTGGCAGCGGCTGCTTACCGTTGTTGCCGTCTGCGGCTGCGGCCTGCGCTACCGAATCGGGGCGCGCGGGGTCCTCGTTCGGGCTAGCAGAGCCCTCTTCCGGGCTGGCGAGTCCTTCTTCCGGGCTAGCGGGTCCTTCTTCGGGGCTGGCGGGGTCCTCGTCGGGGCTAGCGGATCCCTCGTCGGGGACGGCGAGGTCCTCGTCGTGGCTAGCGGACCCCTCGTCCGCGTGTACCGAGGGCACAGCGGTGTCGACACCCTCGGCCGGAGTCGCAGAAGCAGCCACCTCCTCTGCAGAGCCACTGGCCTCGGCAACCGGGTTGCGGGCAACGGGCTCACTTTCAAATGACGTTGCCAGCGGCGAGGACGGGAGGCTCGAGTCGTTGGCCCGTTGGCGCCAGACCGAGGTCCGGAGCTTGGTCTGCGGGACCGAGTCGGACCGCCCGAGGGAGCCGGCTACTTTGGAGAACAGGTCGCGGAACCGCTTCCTGACAGCCATGGCGGGTGGTAGTTAGCGCAGGCGGATCTGCGCTCGCGCGAGTGGGGGGGGGGAGTTGGCCTGCCAAGCGGCGCCAGGAGGGAGGGAGGGAGAGACTGGGCTGGGCTAGGGAGGCCGACGTGGCGGCCGAGTGGGGGGCTATATAGCGGGCCAGGGCGGGGGCCTTGGTATAGCGGGCCAGGGCGGGGACCTTGGAGAGGAGAAAGACAAGCAGCGACCAAGTGCCAGGCGGACGTTGAAAACAAGGCGCCAGCACGTCACAAGGGGGAAAAAGAGGGAGCACAGGCGGGCCGGGATTGCCAGACTGCAAGCCGAGCACGGCGGACACGCGGCAGTGAAACAGGGCAGGGCGGCGTCGGCCGCGGGGTGTGCCTGGCGCCGGGCGTGGTTGCTTTCCCCCACGGGAGGCCCCGGGCGCAGTGGTGGTGGTGGTGGGGGTGCTACGTACCTTTCATGGGAGCCGATCTGACGGCCAGGTGCCTGGTCTTGTCGCGCAGCATGGTGGGTGTGAGCTCGGACGGCTTGGATGTGTTGACGGTGACGTCGTGCTGGCTGAAGAACTCGGCGATCTCCTTTTGGTGGGCCATGCCGCGTGCTACAACCGCCGCTCGCAGACAAAAGGGGATCTGCCAGCACCATTAGCCAGCGCCAGACTCACCGCCAAGCCAAAGCGGCCCCTCTTGGTGCAGGTGCCTCCCAGCAACCTGCCCAAGGCCCCTCCGGGTGGGTGGGGACGGTCCTTACCTCGCTGGACGCCGCTAGTCGCGCGAGCAGGCGCAGTCACACGTGGCAGTGGTTCGTTCCCAGGCAAACGTCGGCCGCCAAAGCCCGGGCAAGCAAGCAAGCAAGCAGTCAGGGTCAAGGGAAAGCCGTAGCGCGGGATGTTAGTGCCAGAGCGCAATAGTAGCGGCACTAGTAGCGCTGGAGCGCGCAGTGAGAGGCGTACCTGATCTTCTCCGACACGTGGGTGACCAGCACCCGCGAGCCCTCGAACGAGACGAAGCAATAGACGATCTCGTCGGGCACCTGCAGCGCCATCTCCGCCACGCCGCCGTCGCCCGCCGCATACAGCGACAGGCAGTCGCGTGTGCTGCCGTAGCCGATCACCATCCTACACCGCCACTGGCTCGCCTGTATCAGCAGCGCCCCTGGACCCCTCCGCCAGCGTTGTTGTGCCCGCTGCCACGCGCTGCCCCGCCCCCCGCATACCAAAACAAAAGGACAGCCCCGCAGCCGCCCAGCATGGCACCGCACGCTGCTTGGCGCGGCAATAGGCGCCGCCCTTGGGACGCCCGCCCTGGGACGCCCGCCCTGGGACGCCCGCACCGCACGAATGCGGATCTGCTACTTACCAGTCGATGTCATCGTTGCTGAGAATCCGGCCGTAGGCCTCGGCGATTCTGGGGTCGCTCAAGTCGCACGTCATCGTCTGCGTGCGCGTGTCGTGGAGAGTGAGGGAGTGCGGGAGAGAGGAGGGGGTGTCACGGCGTGGGGCTGCCTGCGCGTCCGCCGGAGAGAGAGAGAGAGAGAGAGAGAGAGCTGTCAAAAAGAGTAAGAGGGGGCGTAATGGTCGCAAGAGACGCGTTGGTCGCAAGAGACACGTCGGTGGCAAGAGTTGGAGAAGAGCGCAAAAGGGGGAAAGAGAGCCGGCGTGCTGGCTGGCGGGCAGAAGGGCGGGGCCTGGCCGGCCGACGCGATCCTCGCTGCGGCGTTTGTGCAGCTCCAGCTGCAGTCTCGCTTTACGCGCTGGCGATTGGCCGTGGAGATCACTGGATCCACCCGCCCTGCCAAGGCGGGCCACGCCCCCATGGGTCACACGGGCCGGGCCCGGCGGTCGAGCCCGGCGGTCACGCCGCGCCTGGACCGGCCCACCTGACAGTCCGGCGCAGGGCACAGGCCACCCCCACGCAGCCAGCCCGTCTGCGGCCCCGGTGGTTGGTTGGTTGGCTGGCTGCGGTGCCCCGAGCTATTCGCCGCCGTGAGTCAGATTGCCGCGGCACCCAATCTCTCCTCCGCCAGCTCACCGCCCGCTCCTAGTCGACCACTTCCGCATCGCTCGCCCATGGCCAACGCGCTTCGGATCGGTGTTCTGGGTAGGTGGCCTGGGTAGATGGCCTGGCCAGCCGGCCCGGTCCGCGCTCACCGACATGCCCAGTGGCCGGGCCCATTGTGGCTGATGACTGTGCCCTCCTGCGCCTGGCCACCCGTAGCACTCCAGGGCGCCTTCATTGAGCACATCCACGCGCTCAACACGCTGCGCGATGCCGAGCGCATCGATAGCGTGGTCGAGGTGCGCACCAGCGCCGAGCTGGCGGCCGTCGACGCGCTGATCATCCCCGGCGGCGAGTCCACGTCCATGGCGCTCATCGCCGAGCGGCGCGGGCTGCTCGGCGCCCTCCGCGAGTTTGCGCGCACCAAGCCGACGTGGGGAACGTGCGCTGGGCTGATTCTGCTGGCCGACAAGGTCACGCACGCCAAGCAGGGCGGCCAGAAGCTGCTCGAGGTCCTCCCGGTTACGGTTTCGCGTAACCAGTTTGGCCGCCAGATCGACTCGTTCACCGCCACCCTCGACTCGCCGTGCCTGGGCCCCGACGCCGCGCCATTCGAGTACGTGTTCATCCGCGCGCCCGCCATCGTCTCGGTCGACAGCCCCGAGGTCGAGCCGCTTGTCCGCCTGCCGGCCGGCCTTGGCCAGACCGAGGCCTCCGAGCCCGGCCTGCTGGTGGCCGTGCGCTACCGCAACATCCTGGGCACGTCGTTCCATCCAGAGCTCACCAGCGACACCCGCTGGCACCGCTACTTTGTCCACATGGCACGTGCCGAGCCGACCCAGCCTGGCGCCGAGTAGCCCCGCCCGCCCCGCCTTCTTCTCCTTCCGCGGCTGGCCCCGCCAACTTGCAATTCCCGCCTCTACCGAATTCCACTCTGTGCTCTGGGCGCAAAATGAGCACCTCGGCGTCGTCCAGCAGCGCCTCGATGCCAACCTTGCGGGCGGCCGGCATCGACACGCGCCGGTTCTCCAGCGAGCCGCTGCTGCTGCGCCTGGACGTGGCCACCCATGCCTTCTACCAGGGGCTCGCGGACAGCAGAGACCGGAAGATGATGGAGCTGGCAGCGAGCACGGCAAACGTCAACGTGCTTACGCGGCCAGCGGGGAAAAAAGAGTTCAAAAAGTACAACCAGCCCGGCGAGGACGAGACCACCCGGAACGTGCGGCTCAAGTACCAGCTACGCGAGGACAACCTGGCTCAGATGGGCGCGTTCGACCCGCAGTGGGGCCTCCGGTGGCTCTTCTCCTACGTCGCGCTGACGGATATGCCGGGAATTGGCTCGGACGGGGCCGGTCGCTTTGTCGATCTGGTCGAGCGGTGGCTCGAGGCGCTGGCTGCGGCCGGGATCCACGAGATTGCGGACGAGCTGCCGGGGCTGCGGCAGACCATCGCGGCGGCGCGCGACGAGCTGCCCTGCGCGCTGTCCGTCAGCGAGAAGCTCCCGGGCCGCTTCAACGCGGCGTGCAGCCTGCTGTTTGCGGGCGCCCTCCGGACGACCTACGTCGATGCGCACCAGCCCCGCTGGGTCCTGCGCCTGCGGGCCAGGGATGGCGCCCCTGGGACTGCCGCCGCCGCCGCGCTGCCAGAGGGGCTCGGCCACGAGGGGGCTGCGCCAATGTCGGTTGCCGACGCCCAGGAGTACGTGTCGGGGATTGTGGCTCCGGATGCCCGGTGCACGAGCAGCGGCGCGGTGGACCTGCGTGTCAAGGGCATCGGGCCAGCCGCTGAGGACTCGGGGCTGGCCCAGGTGCGCGTGCGCGTCTTTGACCGTCAGGCGATGGAGGACAAGGGCGACGAGCTGGTGCTGCGCCTCGAGCACGATGCCGCGGCAGAGCTGCGCGTGGGGTTTGTGATCGAAGCTACGCTGCATGCGCTGGACGGCGACGTCCACTACATTGACCTGGTGACGCTGGTCTGGCCGAGCTACGCGCCCCTGGACTTTGTTGATCTGTTCTGAGCAGCGGCGCCTGGCTGGCTGGGTCACGGGCCCCGCCACGCAGCCCACAAGTAGTGGCCCGGCTGCGGAGCAAGCGGGAGCAGGCGGCTGCTGTGCTGGCTCCATCTGGCGCACTCCCTTAGGCACTTCTACTGCTTGGCCATTGTGTGCACCAATGGACTCCCCCCGCCGACGGCAGCAGGGCGCCGGCGTGGACCTCGGCGCTGATCTCGACGCGCTGCTGGCCGACCACGTCCGGGATGCGGAGCTTGTGACAGGCTGCGACGCGAGCCAGGTCAGCAGCCAGATGCTGGCCCGGGCAGTCGAAGCGGTGTCGGCGAGCCCCGACGCGCGGGCGGTGTTTATCGAATGCAACCCGCGCGACGAGCTGCTCCACAGCATCGCGCAGGCGCCGCCCGCGTCGCCGCAGGGGCTGGACCGGCTGGCGATAAAGTATGTCCCGTCGGTCGACGCGCTACGGGCGCTGCTGTCGGCATGGCACTGCCCGGCAGCGGGGGCGGCAGCGGCGGCGGGGGCGCTCACGGAGCGGGACTTTCTTGTGTGGGGCGGCGGTAGCGACATGGCACCCCGAGATGAAGGCGGCATGCCGGACTACATGTTTATCGATGGCATCGATGCAGTTGCATCCGCCGAGAGGTAGGCAAAACTGGCACCCGCACGCCACCCGCCCAGCTGGCCTCGGTGGGGGTGGTGACGCGCGCCGAGCAAGGCAGTGCTTGGCTGGCGCCTGGAGCTGCCACCACCACCGGTGCTGCTAATCACCTCCGCTCGGAGCCCATGCCAGCCCCCCCAGCGCGGGCCGTGTAGCATGCCGTCGCTCTGGGCGCTGATGAACAGCGCTGTGGACTACGCGAACAGGCAGCGGAGGGCGCGGGCAAAGCCGGAGTGCCGGCTGGTGGTTGGGCTGGTGGATGGCTGAGGCGCGTGGGATGTGGGGAGCGTACAGTGCATGCCACGCGTCTGGTGGGTGTGCAGCGTCAGGTCTGTTTTGCCGCGCATGCACGCTGCCAGCGGCGCGCAGACGGAAAAGGTTGCAGGTCATGGCGCGCTCTCCCTCTCTCCCCCGCTTCCCGAAGCAGCAGTCACGGCATATGCGTGGGCGCCGCGCCCTGTCCCTGTCCCTGTCCCTGTCCCCGCCCGCCCCAACCACTGCTGACACAGGCTGCGCACATGCCCGCTTCAGGAGGACATCACATGGGGCATATCGGCCTCTCCCCAAAGCACGCGCGACATGCAGCAGGCAGGCTGTGCTTTGCGGCACAAGGCCACGCCGCCTGGCCATTGCAGCGACCACGCTTGGCCCCATCGCACGAGTGCGCGCTGGCACTGCGTCGCGGCGACGAACGACAGGTTATATAGCACAGAATTGCGAGTACAAATGCGATGTGGAGCACAGAGTCACCTAGTAAGGAAGCCAATCGCGGTTTTGATAGGCGGGAGGGTCGTGCAGGCGGACCGGTGGACGGCGGGCATCGCAGACGCGCCGGCCAGCAGTGTGCCCCGAAGCTGGCCGGCGCCGGCAAAGGCCGATGAGGCTGTGGATGGCCCGCTCGAGTCGGACGCGAGCCCGGGCATGCCCGGCGCTGCCGCGACCTGCACTGCTGCTGGCCACTGGCTGCCCAGCCGGTGGCCAGCTGCCCCGGGTGTGCCCACGCGCGATGACGCCGGCGCCTCGTCGGATGCCGGGCCTGCAGGGCTGCCGGTGCGGCGACGGCGCGTGCGGCGGGCGTGGGGAGCCCGCTGCGCCGACCCGCCCGCATCTTCCGAGAGCCCGCTGTCGCCCTCGTCGCTGTCGCTGTCGCACTCGCTGCCGGGCCAGCTCTGGCCGCGCTTGCGCTTCGACGCCGGCGGGCTGTGCGCGCCCCCGCCGCCGGCTGCAGCGTCCGCCGACTGCTGCAGCTCCCGGATGTAGCACACGCACTGCTCGAGCACCTCGAGCTTTTGCATCCGTGCCTCGTCGCGCAGCCAGGGAATCATCGCCTTCAGCTTGTCGATGACGCTGTTTGTGCGCTCCCGCCGCCGCCGCTCCATGGCCGAGTGCGCGACGCGCCGCTTGTTCTCGCGCTCCTCCGCGTTGCTGGCCGTTGGCGCCGGGAACCGCGCGTCGCCCTGCTCGGCGGTTGGGCTGACCAGCAAGTGCGCGGGCGCTGACATACAGTCGTCGTATGCGGGTGAGCGCGCGTGATGTGCGTGCATCGGCGACGGGTACGAGTGGACCCGGCCGTAGCGGTAGTAGTCCGAGTGCGCGTAGTGGCCGCCATGCGAGGCTGGCGGCGGCATTGGCGGCGGCATTGGCGCGACGGCGCCCATGTGTGAGGCGCCCGGCAGGGGTTCTGCCGGGCCGCGCGGATATGTGTCGGGCGACTGGGCTCCCTGGAGGAGGTAGGTGGGCGGCGGTGGCGGCGGCGGGTGGCACGCGGTGCCGTGGACCAGGCGCGGTGCGTGGGACATTGGGAGAGGTGATCCGGCGGCAATGGGCGCGGTTACTTGAAGGGGCCGGAGACACGGCAAGTCGGCGACTGGGCCGCAGCGGGAAGTGGAGGATGGTGGTGGGTAGGACGACGCCTCAAGAAACACTCTTGTTCCGCCGAGGCGGATGCCCCACGTTGCGTCCACATTTATAGCAGACGCGCTGCCGCCCCGCCGGCGGGCGCGGAGATCACGCGTGCGGAGAGCGCTGCGAAGAAGGAGCCTGCCGTCGAGGCCGTCAGCCGGCCGGCGGGGGGGGCCGCGGGCGTGGGTGGCATGCCTCCCTCCGCGGCCTCTGCTTCATCTCCCGGGCGCATCCGGATGGCAGGCTGCTGCTGGCACTGCGCCCGCCGCGCGGCGCGTGCTGGTGCGTGGGCGGGGCCGCCAAACGAGGAACAATGCATCGAGGGGCCGCTGCGCGGGGGCGGCGCTGGCAATCCCGGCTGCCTCAAGCGGCAACCCGTTTCACGTGGGATGGGCGGCCGCGGAAAGCACCGCTCCTCCCGTCCGGCTGGCCCGGGCGCAGCATTGTCCCAGGGTGCGGCCCGTGTGGCCCCCCGCCCACCCACCCACACGCCGAGCGCCGGCCCCCCGCACGTGCCATTCATACGCACCCGCTGGGTCCAATGGTGGTGATCTGCGGGAAGGGGGAGCGAGCCGGGCAATCTCCGGCCGGCCGCTGGACCCGGTCGGGCCTGGACGCGCACACTTCACATGGCAGCGGAGGCACGAGCTGTGGCCTCCCGCCCTCACGTGCAATGCTGTGCAGCGCAGCCTGCCTTGCCTAATCAGCGAACCGCCCAGGCGCGCCGATCGACCGGGGCCTGCAGATCCGCAGCGTGCGCAGTCGATGCCACGTGCGTACCCGACCGCCGACATGGCTCTCGCAGAGCGTATGGACGGAGGCGTGGCTAGCGCCGTTATGAGTAACTTGGCAGTGATCAAATCGCAACTGGCAGCTCTGTCGCTTGGGGCGCGGATTGAGGATGCTACTGACTGGGAGACGGCAGACCAGCACGTCACTCATTGCGCTGTGAGCGTGGATGTTAGGCCAACGTACCAGACAGACGCCCCACGCATGTGGACAATTCGTGCCAGCACCGTATGCCCGAGTCGACGGGCAGGCAAGGACAGATTCATTGCCGATGGATAAAGGCTCCCAACCCCGCCGGGATGGGCGCCTCGCCTCGCCCCCCCCCCCTGCCGCCGCCATCGCTCCCTGCGGGGAGGGTGCACGCCGGGGCGCGGCAGGAGGTGCTGGCCAGGGGAGACACGGCCGGCCGCTGCTTGGCGGCGCACCCAGCGCCTGCAAGGCACATTGGCGTGCTGTGGGGTGGGGGAGGGCAAAGCGGGCGTGGCTTGTGCGCGGTGCGCTGTCGAATCCACTGG
>JANBOI010000220.1:0-13146 GCA_027595825.1 Coemansia biformis
AGAAGAAGAAGCCGTACGTCGTGGTGGCCCGGGAGGAGCTGGGCTGGCTGACGGCGTCGTCGATTCCAGTGGTGGCAACGTATTTTCTGCAGTTCAGCCTGGGCTTTGCCAACTTTGTGGCCATCGGGAGCCTGGGCGCCAAGGAGCTGGCCGCGACATCGCTGGCGTACATGATCTCGGGCGTCTTTGCACTGGCGCCGGCGCTCGGGTATGCGTCGGCAATGGACACGTTCTGCTCCAGCGCCTTCACGGCATCGGCGGACAAGACGCTGGTGGGGCTGCATTTCCAGCGCAGCATCGTCGCGGTGGTGCTGCACCTGGTCCCAGTGAGCATCGTATTCCTCAACATGGAGCCGCTGATGCTGCTGCTGGGCCAGAGCCCCGATGTCGCCGCCCTGTGCGGAGTATATATGCGCATCTCCCTGCCGGGCGTGCTGCCGTGGGCGCTGTACGAGTGCACAAAGCGCTACCTGCAGGCCCAGGGCATCATGCGTGCAAGCACCGTCGTCATCCTGGTGGTGGCCCCGCTACACTGGCTCAACAGCTACCTCCTCATTCTGTCGCCGACCTTTGGTCTCGGCTACATCGGCGCGCCGCTCAACCTGACCATCACCTTCTGGCTGATGTTCCTTGGCATCTGGGCGTACGCCGCGCTTAGTCGCGAGGCGCGCCAGTGCTGGGGCGGCTGGTCCCGCGACGCCGTTTGCGGGCTGGGCGCCTTCTACGGCTTGGCCGTGCCCGCTGTGATCACCACCTGCGGCGAGTGGTGGGCGTACGAGTCCCTGTCGCTGCTGGCCTCGTTCTTTGGCGCCGAGCAGCTGGCTGCCCAGGCCATCATCATCAACATCATGGCGCTGTCGTCGCAGATCCCCAGCGCCATGGGCTTCATGTCGACGCCGCGCATCGGCAACCTGCTGGGCGGCGGTCGCCCGCGCCAGGCACGCATCTCGGCCCACGTCATCATCGTCATGACCATCGTCGTCGGCTCCGCCACCACTGCGTCGTTTGTGGTGGGCCGCCAGTGGTGGGGCGAGATGTACAGCAACGACCCTGTGGTCGTGCGCACTGTGGTCGATCTGATGCCCGTCGCCGGAGCCTTTCTGACCTGCAATGGCCTCAACCAGGTCTTTGCCGCCATCCTGCGCGGCCTGGGCCGCCAGAAGCTCGGGGCGTATGTCATTGTGCCGTCGTTCAACCTCATCGGCCTGCCGCTCAGCGTCCTGCTCGCCTACGGGCCCCCGCGCTTGGAGGTCGCTGGCCTGTGGTGGGGCGCGTGTGTCGGCACTGTTGTCTCGGCGCTGGTCCAGCTCGTCGTCATCATATACTTTACCGACTGGGAGAAGGAGGTTGAGCGCTGCTTAAGGCGCCTCATCGCGAGCGGGCCATCCAGCGGCACGGGTACCCTGGCGCTGCCCGGTGACGGCAGCGCAACGCCCGTTGCCCAAGGCCCCGGACGCGAAGCAGGCGACTACGGCTCGCTTATCTAGTGCGTCTGGCTGCAGCATGCAATGCACGGCCGCCAAAAATCGCCCGTTTTGTGTCATTATGCGATTCGAGTTTCCTGCCTATCGCGCTTCTCCGCACATGGATAACGTCGCGTGCATCGGCGCAGGCGCCCTGCAGAGCCGGGCAGGGACCGATTTTGCCGGCGTCCGGCGGCGCATCGGGGGTGCATCGGAGAGCCAGGACAAGCGCGCGATGCTGGTGGTGCTTGCGGCATGCAGGGCCTGAGAGTCAGCGCACTCTCGCCCCTTGTCATGAGAAACCCTTTTGTGTGTCCGGCAGCCAATGCGCGCTGTGCAGCCCCGTGCGCGCCTTATTTGGCCATTTTTGGGGAGCGCTGCGGCGCTATAGCTCGCGCATCTTCCGCTGTCCATGCGAAAGGCAGCCAGCACCCCTCGACCTCCCGAGCCCTCTCATCTCTCCTGCCGTCTCTCTTGTGTTGCGGTGCCGCCCGCCAGCGCACTGTAACGCGCCGCGCTGCATCGCACTACCTGCTGTCTGCCTCCATCGCTCGCCCACAGAGCGCCACAAGCACAAGGGGATGGCCTCGCCGCCGGCGCGCATGCCAGGTGCAAGCGAGTCGACGCCGCTTCTGGGGGCTTCGCCGCCGCCGCTGCCGGGCTCGGGCAGCGGCGGTCTTGCCCGCCTCGAGTCGGCGACGACGCTGTACAACGAGTTTTTAGAGCAGGACTCGGTGAGCACGGGCGCCATGGCGCGGCAGGAGTCGGCACTGCTGGTGGAGTCGACGATACCCCTGGCGTTGGCGTACCTGCTACAGTTCAGCTTCAACTTTGTCAACATCCTGTCGCTGGGTCACCTGGGGGCCAACGAGCTGGGAGCTGCTGCGCTGGCAAACATGACGCTGTTCATGTTGGTCAACGCGCCGGCGGTCGGGCTTTCCTCGGCGCTAGACACGTTCTGCTCGACAGCATTCACGGCGTCGCGCGACAAGACGCTGGTGGGCTTCCATCTGCAGCGTGGCATAATCTCGGTCACCGTCCACCTGCTCCTGATGCTGCCGATCCTGCTCAACCTGGAGCCTGTGCTGCTGGCACTGGGCCAGGATCCGGCCATCTCGCACCTATGCAGCAGATTCGTTCGTGCGCAGCTGCCTGGGACGGCGCCGTGGATCTACTTTGAGTGCGTCAAGCGCTTCCTGCAGGCACAAGGCCACATGAGGGCGGGCACGTTTGTGCTGCTGGCGGTGCTGCCACTACATCTGGCCAACAACTACATGCTCGTGTGGTCGCCGACCGTTGGCATCGGGTTCTTGGGCGCGGCCGTTGCCAACGTGGTGACCTTTTGGGCCATGCTTGCCGGGATTCTGGCATATGTCTGGTACAGCGATGCCCGAGTGGCGTGGGGCGGCTGGACGCGGCGCTCGCTGACGTCCATGCGGGGGTACTACCGGCTTGCCATTCCGTCGATGATCATGATCTGCTCGGACTGGGCCGCCTGGGAGCTGATGGCCCTTGTCGCAAGCTATCTCGGCAACGTGTCGCTGGCCGCACAGACTATCGTCCTCAACACATGCTCGCTCACCTACCAGGTTCCAGGCGGGCTCAGCATTGCTGTCAGCAACCGTGCTGGGAATCTGCTGGGCCAGGCGCGTGCGCGGCGCGCACGGGTCGCGTCCGGCACGGGTGTCCTGCTTGGCGCGGCCAGCGGCGCGCTGAGCTCGGCATTTTGCCTGGTGGTGGCCGGCTGGTGGGGCGCCATCTACTCGAGCGACCCCGAGGTTATTGCCTCGGTCGCACAGGTAATGCCCATCTGCGCGCTGTTCCAGCTCTCTGACGCTCTGAACGGTGTCAGCGGGGGTGTTCTGCGCAGCATTGGGCGTCAGGCAGCTGGCGCGTGGATAAACTTCCCGTCGTACTACATTGTCGGGCTCCCGTTGGGGGTATACCTGACGTACGGCTCGCCCGCCATGGGCCTGGTGGGGCTGTGGGTTGGCATCTGCATCAGTGTCTGCATCACTTCCGTCGGCCAGCTCGTAATATGCACAAGGGCCGACTATGCGAAGGAGGTTGAGCGATGCATGGCACAGGTAAACAAGGCCCAGGGTGTTGCTGGTGCCCCCGCCAGTGGCCTCCGCAGCGACGCCCGGTGCGACGCCTGAACTGCAGCAACGATGCGATCGGCTGCGGGCCCGCCAGCCCGCCGGGCTTGCCTCGCCTGCCCTGCGTCCAATTGGCGAGCAGGGCGGGGCTCCGCACCAGGACCCTCACAGTCTCGCCCCCTACACAAATGAAGTAGTACAGACTTTGATCTTCCCCGCTCTTCACATCCCTGTTACACTTTCTCTGTCTGTCCGCACAACGGCTCTGCTTTTCCAGCTGCTCAGCGCCACTGCCTTGCGGACGCCCATGGATGGTCGATTCGGGGACGGCGAGGCCCGCGGGCCTGTCGCTGCTGCCGCTCCTGGCGAGGCAACGCCGCTCCTCAACACGTCGCCGTCGGAGGCCAGCCTCGGGATAGCCAAGCGCGACACATCGGCGCCCTACTTTGCGATCGCCAAGGGAGAGGCACGCTGGATGGCGTCGTCGTCGTTGCTGACGGCCCTGGCGCTGATGCTGGAGGAATCGTTCTACTTTGTCAACGTCATATCGGTCAGCCATCTGGGCGCCACGCAGCTTGCGGCCATGGCGCTTTCCGTAAGCTGCATGGGGATTTTCGTCCTTGCGCCGTCGTTCGGGCTGATGTCAGCTGTGGAGACGTTCTGCAGCACGGCATTCACCGCGTCGCGCGACAAGACGATGGTCGGCTTCCACCTCCAGCGCGGGCTGGTTGCCGCCATCATGCACATGCTCGTCGCGGCGCCAATCCTGTGGAACGCCGAGTGGCTCCTGTTGGCGCTCAGGCAGGACCCGGAGATTGCCCGCCTCAGCGGCTCCTATCTGCGCATTCAGATCCTGGGCGTGCTGCCGCTGTCGGCCTTTGAGGCATGCAAGTGCTATCTGCAAGCCCAAGACATTATGAGCGCAGGCACGGTGGTTGCGCTGATAATTGCACCTATCCACTGGGCCAACAACTTTTTCCTAGTGCGCTCGCCGACGTACGGGATCGGGTTCATTGGCGCGCCCATCGTCACGGTTGTGTCCGAGTGGCTGATGCTCGCGGGGATCCTCCTGTTCATTCGCATCAACCGGGTCACCGAGACGTGGGGCGGCTGGGACGCGCGTGTGCTGGGCACCATGTACGAGTTCTACCGCCTGGCCATTCCCTCGATCATCGCCTCATATTCGGGGTGGCTTGGATTCGAGATGCTTGTGCTGTGTGCGTCCTACTTTGGGGCGAACCAGCTCGCCGGGCAGGCGATCATGCTCAATTCAGTCAACCTGATATTCGAGCTGAGCTGCGGGCTTGGATATGCCACAACCGCGCGCGTGGGGAATCTGATCGGCGCAGCCAAACCGCGGCAGGCGCGCATTGCGGCCGACATGGGCTATGCCGCGTCAGCATTGGTTGGTGCACTTTGCACGTTGTTTCTGGCGATTGGTGGCGGATGGTGGACATCCGTGTACACTGACGATCCTGACGTCGCTCGCGAGACTGCCAAGCTATTGCCTGTGGCGTGCGTGTTCATTGTCAGTGACGGCATGAATGCAATGGGGAGCGCGATCATGCGCGGCCTGGGACGGCAGAGTGTGAGCGGAATCACCTATGCGATCGGGCTGTACTGCTTTGGCATCCCAGTGGGCGCGATCCTTGCCTTCAAGCTTCGCATGGGTGTGCTTGGTCTGTGGTGGGGCCTGTGCGTCGGGGTGTTGGTCGCTTGCAGCGCCCAGCTGTTCTATGCAAAATGGCTCGTCGACTGGAATGATGAGGTGCGGCTGTGCCTTTTGCGGCTTCAGCGCTCTGATGGTCATGACGGCCAAGATCCCACTCCCGACAATGCATAGCTTCAGGCAGGAGAAGTAGGCTGGCAAGTGTCTTCTGCTGTGCTGGTGGCTCTGCTGACACCAGCGTTTTAAGCATCCTGCCATTTCTCGCCCCGTCATTTCTCGTTCTGCCAAACTCTCGATAGAGCAGTTCCACACGTCCCATCCAAGGACCTCTGGCAACCGCGTCCTGCGGGGCCAGGCGCAGACTGCCACTCTTTATTTAACTGTGGTGGACCGATCGACAGTACAAAGGTGCCACATGCTTGTGCTGCATTGTCACTAGCGGCCATTTTGCTGCTCGGGGGCCTGACCAAGCACCATGGACAGCGGGTCGCTGGAGCAGTAGTCACCCTGTGCATGCTGCCGTTGCTGCTGCTGCTGCCGCTGCTGCTGGCTCTACACACACAAACCCGAAACAGGGGGGGCGATAGGGGAGATGCTGGAGGCGAGCAGCCAGAGCGCCAGCATCCCATTTCAGAGGTGGTTTTGCTCCCAGGCGAGCCTGACATTTAGCATTACGCGCACAAGGCAAGGCAAATGAAAGGCACACATACCAGACACCTGGGCGGATCAGCCACCCTGCAAGGCGGGCAGCGTATTGAGCGCGGAAACCACAGCACCCGGCACTGGTGTCGATTAGTACAGGTTAGCAGCGCGGTCGCAGAGTATCGAACAAGGAGACGGCGGCAGCTTGAATGTACGTTGTTACCAGCGCGCAACAGGCAGACAAATGAACAGGCAGACTTTCTCATACCTTGCGGCCACTCGAGTAATCTGTGGGCGGAGGGACGCTGTGGTACCCGTCTTGGCCGGGGACATCTGGCACAACATCGGGCCCATGCAGCTGGGACGTGGCTGGCTGCTGCTGCTGCTGCTGCTGATAGTGGGCATGCTGGGCCGGTCCGCCTTCGACCTGGCCATAGTAGGCAGAGTAGTCGGGATACATCCCGTAGTACTGGTAGTACTGGGCACAGTAGGCTGCATACTCGTTGTATGCCGCCGCGGCGTCGGCTGCTGGTGGCTGGCCGTCTTGTCCGTGAGGCTCGGGATACGACTGCTGCTGGTACGCCTGGTGCGGGTGTGCCTGAGCATACTCATGGGCGTGGGGCTGGCCGTAGTGCTGTGCATACTCTGGGGCGTGCTCCTGGCCGTAGGGGTACTGCTGTGTCTGGTGGACGTCGTGATGGCCATGGCGGCCCCGTCCGTCTCTGTGTCCGTGGCGGTCATGCCGCCTTCCGCCGCCGTCCTTGAACTCGTTGTACTGGGCGTGAACCGTGTCGACTAGGCTACGGCTGTACTCTCGGGCTAGGTTCAGAACATCCTCGCTGTCGGCCATCACGAGCAGATGCATGGGCTCCAGTGGATCCGTGCCTGGCTGCATCTCTGAATAGCCAGACCCGCGGCCGCGCACCTGCACACGCGCGCCGGTCGTACTCTGGATGTACTTCATGTTCTCGCCGCCGGTGCCGATGAGCTTGGCGCGCACGTTGAAGCCGCGCTCAGACTCGACCTCCAAGAACACCTTGTCCTGGAAGCCATGGGGTGTGTCGGACCCTGTGCGGCCGCTACGGAAGCGGTCGCCGCCGGAAAACGTGCCGGGCCTGTCGTCAGTGTGCGGCGGGATGTCGGGCACACCGTCGATTTTCATCCGCTCGATCATCGCGACGGCGCGATCGAGGGAGTCTCTGTCCGCGGCCTCGACATGGAGGTGAAGGGCCGGGTCGACGGGCGTCGCATCGCCGGAATCAGCAAAGTACCGGCCCCGCGTTGTGATCTCGGCGTCGGTGGCCTCAGTGACGATTCTGTGCGTCGCGCCCTTGGCCAGCGCCTGGCGGTTTGCCGAGTGGTTGATGTCGACATCCGCGGAGAACGCGCGCACCGCCGGCTCGGGCCGCCCCCGAGGCGCGTCCATGGGCGGCGGGATGTACGCTCCCGATGGCGGCGGGCTGCTGCGGGCGAGCTGCGGCGAGTCCACCGCGGGCCCGGCTGCGCTGCCGCCCCGCTCGTCCACGCCGCCATTCGGGCTCGGTGGGGCGGGTGGATCGCCGGTGGCGCCTTCGCTGTCGTCCCAGCGGGTCTTCCTCGGGGTGCTACAGCTGCTGGCAGGCAGTTCCGCGCATGCTCTCAGTGCGGATCGTCCACATGGCCTCTGTGGCAGCCCGGCTGGCGGCAGCATACCTTTCAGAAGTGTTCATTTTTGGCGGGTACAGCCCAGCACACGCGGCAGCAGTCCCGGCGGCGGCTACGGTTGGCGGACAGTGTGGCAGGCTAGATACAACGACGAAAACAACACAGTGGGGACGGCGAGCAGCCCAGGATCGGGCCCGGCCGGCGTTAGAGCGCGACGGCGGCGGCCCCGCCGATGGGGCAGGTCTCGTGAGCGGCCAGCCCCGCCTTCGCGCCGCAGCACCTGGCGAGGCGGGGGGAGGGCCTAGGGCGGGGAGTCGGAGAGGCGCGCGGAGCCGTCGGCGTAGACGCGGGCCTTCTTCCACTCGGGGAGAGGCGAGAGGCGGGCGCCGAGGCGCGCGGGCGGCCAGACCGGGGTGACGGCGCGGGCGGTGATGAGCGCGAGAGGGACGGGGCCGAACGAGTTGCTGTCGCTGCTGTGGAAGGACTCGTCGCCCTCAACCCAGCAGTGTCCCTTGGGCACGCGGACGAACGAGTCGGGCCGCCCCAGCGGCACCACGCAGTCGTGCGGCATGGCGACGATGCGCTTCACCAGCCGCCGGTCGGGATCGAACGGCGACGCGAGCGTGGCGATGTCGCCGCGTCGCAGGCGCGCAGTCAGCCCGCCGCGCACCATCTTGTCGACGAGCACCACGTCGCGGCGCAGCCTGTTGGCGTCGGGATTCAGGGCCGGCTGCATCGAGCGGCCAGTCACCATCTGCAGCGACACGACGTTGTCCACCACAAAGACGCCCACCGACGCCGCGGCAATGGCGCCGACGATCACGCGCCGCCGGAGCAGCTGGGGCGCGCTGGCCATGGGCGGGGCGGCTGGGCTGTGGACGTGGGGCGCGAGACACGGCGGGCGCACATCCGCCGCGCAGCCGCGCCGCCCGCCGCCCGCCGCGGGTAGGCTCCGGGCCGGGGCCGGCCGGGTTATGGCCGCCCGTCTGCCCGGCCACCTGGGCGCGCCCGGGTCTCCCTCGCCATGCGCCCAGACGCGGCGCCCAGGTCAGGTCGCGGGCATAGACGATGGGTGGGGGCAACTCGGCCGATAAAGGCCCTGGGCCCCGCGCCCGCGCAGGCCGCCGCTTCTTTGCCTTCCCCAGCGCCTTTTCTCGCCTGCTCTGGTCGACCGGCCCGCCACTCTGCGGGCACCGCTTGCGCGCTCCACCGCACCGCCCAGCCGCCGCGCCGGCCGGGAACAACACCGGCCAGACAGCCGGCGCCGGGCGACGCAGGGCCCGCAGAACAGGGGCCGCCAAGCGAATTCGCCCTCCCCCGCACCCTTCTGCTCCGGCCTCTCCCCCCGGACGACGCGCGCGAGGAGGCCAATGTCGTCGCCGGCGTCGTCGTCTGGCAGCAGCCCGAGCCGCCGCCGCGTGTCGCCGCCGCTGCATTCGGCGCTGGTGAGGCAGGACATTGACGAGGTGCTCGACTCGGAGGTCTTTGTCGACGTCAACCGGCTGCGCAGGTGCGCGCGCCAGGGGGTTCCCGACGAGCTCCGCGGGGTAAGTGTGCCTAGCAGCCGGAGTCGCCGCAGGTGGTTACTGCCGGGGTCGCCGCCGTGGCTACTGCCGGGGTCGTCGCCGTGGCTGCTTACACGCGTGCGATGCGACGCGTCTGCTCTGCTCTGTTGGCCGGGCGTAGGAGGTCTGGAAGTACCTGCTTGGCGTGGAAAAGCCCGACAGATGTAAGTAGCCACGCTTGGAGCGCTGGCCGCCCGCGTTGGTGCATTCCGTCTGCGTGCCGATGCTAACCGCGGGCGGGCCATGTCGCTGCGGCTACGGACTCTCGCCCTCGCTCGCCTGCGCAGTAGCAAACGAGATTTCACAGCGCCGGGCGCGCCACGAGGCATATCAGGAGATCGACAAGGAGAATGTCGACGTGAGCAAGCGGGTGCGGGGTGAGGCAAACCGGTATCTGCAGCGGACGAAGAAGGAGGGCCTGCTGGATCCGCATGCCGCCCCGGCCATGTTTGAGGCCGTCATCTGCGCGTACCTGAACTGCAACAACCACGTCGAGTACTCGCCGGTGCTCGTGCAGCTATGCGCTCCGTTCGTCATCACGATGAAAACCGAGTGCGACGTGTACAGCTGCTTCGAGCGCCTGGTCGACATCCTGTGTAAGTGCGCGCCCGGCCTTCCACCGCAGCAGTGGCCCGCCGCTGCCCTGCCGTCTCTGCTGAAGGCGCATGGCCCGCGTCTCCATCCCGCCGTGTAGCCGAGTCGATGCTGACCGTCAACATCAACAAACGCGTGGCCCAATTTCTCTCATACCTTCGGACGCTGCTCCCCGAGCTGTACAACTACTTTGAGGAGGAGGAGCTGGATGTCGGCGAGTGGGCGTCGTCGTGGCTGCGCAACTTGCTGGCAAAGGAGCTGCCAACGCCGTGCGTGCTTCTGCTCTGGGACATTTACTTTTCCCAGCCCGACTTTGTCGACTTTCACCCCTTTGTCTGCCTGGCCATCCTGCACCACCTCAAGGACTCGCTGGAGGACCTGGAGCAGTCGGAGATCAGGTCGATGCTGCTGCGCCTGCCCAAGCTGAACATCCTGCGCATCGTCGGCCAAGCGCACAACATCCGCAGCGAGATCCAGGCCCGCTACGGCTCGGTTGCCACGCGCCGCCTCTCCCAGTAGCCTAGGTCGTCTCTGACGTGTGCATGTTACAAGCAGGTAGGCGCAAGAGACTGTGGTTATGTTTTGTTTTGTTTGGAGGGGCGGGTGCCGCCGAACAGAGGGTGGCTGTACGGTGTGCTAAAAGAGAGCGCGGGGGGTGCAGCGGCGGGCTCAGTACCACCTGTCCAGCCGAAAGTTGGACAGATCGAGCGACGTGCACGCGCCGTCCACCAGCAGCTCGGAGACAGCGAGGCCCGTCGCGGGGCCGTTCAGGATGCCCCAGCACCCGTGGCCGGCGGCAATGAAGAGTCCCTTGGACGACGGCACGCGGGATATCACCGGGATGCCCTTGGCGTGGACCGGCAGGTGGCACGCCAGGCCGTACTGGATGATATCGAACGTCAGGGCGGAGCTGACGTCGTTGACAATCTGCTTTAGCCGGGCCGTCGCGCGCTTGCTGTACACGGGCTCGAACGGGTTGTGCGGCGGCATCTCCGGGTCGTCCAGCGCCTCGCCGCAGATAAACACCGAGCCGTCGGGCCGCGGGTACATCTCAATCGCGTCCTCGCCGCTGTAGACGGTGCCGTTGATCTCGGCAAACACCGCCTGCGCAGGGATCGGCGTCTTGGGCTTGGCCAGGAGGTAGTGCGCGCGCAGGCCCTGGATCGGGATCTGGCTTGCCGTCACCTCGCGGAACGCTTCCCAGCGCAGACACGCCGTGGCCCACGCGCCGCACGCCACGACGATCCTGTCGGCCGGGATGTCCTTGCCCTGGTCAAGCAGCACGACGTACGGCCGCCTGCCCGCCCGCGCCTTGTTGTATCGGCAGGCTCGGCCCGCGTCGGATGCGGCGGGCTCGACGGCCGCCACCGCATCAGACGGCCAGCTGGCCGTGTGCGTGCCGTAGCCCTTGCTGTCGACCGAGAACTCGATCAGCGGCGGCCGGTACCCCGTTTCGGCCACGTCGATGACCTTGGCCCGCACGTACTCCACGCCGCGCGCTTTGGCCTCGGCCAGCAGCGTGCGCGTGAGCCGGAGCGGGTCGACCTGCGCGGTGGACGAGGTGTTCCCCACCTGGCGCAGCGTGTTGACCAGGTCGCCCTTCAGCCACGGCACCGTCGACGCCGGCACCTCCTTGACGCCGCTGAGGTCGGGCACGGCAATGGAGCCGTGCGTGCCCGTCTGCTGCATGTCGTCGCTGCCCGTCGGCGACGCCGGCGCCACCTCCACCAGCGGCGCCGACGGCGTCCGCCTCGAGCGCGGCGCAATCACCTCGATCGAAGTCACCACCGACTCGGCCTCGGTGCGCGTGTGGCTGGTCTTGTGGTGCTTGGCGGGCATCACCGGGATCCGGTCGATCTCGGCGCAGAACGTGTCCACGGGCCGGTACCCCCACTGCTCGGCCCCGCCGTGCTCGGCTGCCAGCTTTGCGTGCAGATCGTAGCTGAACTGCGCGAGCTGCTCTGTGTCAGTGCCATCGGACCAGTGCCGCGCGAGAAACCCGCCCGACTTTCCCGACGCGCTGCACCCGGGCTCGCACTGCTCCAGAAGAACCACCCGCGGCCGCGCGCCCTCCGCATACTCCTCGGCCAGCCTCTTTGCCGTAAAGTACGCCGTCGACACGCCCACGATCCCGGCGCCGATAACCACGATCGTCTCCCGGTCAGCAGCCATTATGTGCGCTGTGCAATATATCTACGAAGAAGGCGGACCGCCGCGTGCGCCTAGTTGCTGCTGTCGAAGCGTGCGCGCCAAACGATCGAAACACGGAACAGGCGGAAGAGAGATGCGACTCGCAGCTGGTGCTGAGGCCAAGACAATGCCCTCCGCGTTTCATTCACGCACATGGCTGCGCCTATCGCTTGCACGTGACGGCGCCCATCGGGTGCGTGCATGCCTGGCATGGGCACAACGGATGGGCCAGCGCGGGGCGCGGCGGGCCGGCCTGGTCGGTCCGCCTCCAGTTGTCGCAGCCATCACGACAGTTCGCGCGGTAGGCCGCGCCGGGGTCGCCAATGTCGTCATCGTCGCCGTACCAGAAGAAGGCGCCGTGGGACCGCAGCAACAAATACTGGTGCAAGTATTGCGGCATATTTGTGTTCGACAACCGTTCGGTAGGTGTTGTTGCGCGGCCACAAGCGCCCTCCCCCGCTTGGATCCTGGATCCCCGGGGCTCAGGACTGAGCGCCCGTGCTTGCCGTGTAGAGCCGCAGCCAGCACGAGTCCGGAGCGAAGCACAGAGACAATGTCCAAAAGTACCTGCGGCAGATCGGCAAGGACGCCGAGGCCAAGAGCCACGCCGAGGCCAAGCTGAGCGCGCAGCTGGCAAAGATCGAGGAGGCGGCCGCACAGAGCTACCTGGAGGATGTTGGCAGCGGCGCCGATGCGCCCCTTCCGGCTGGCACTAGTGCCACACATGGGGCTCTGGCAACTGGTGCGACCGCTGGGGATGTGGCCGAGCGCAAGGCCCACGATTCTGACGCCACTGGCGATGCCGGTGCTGCTAGCGATGCGCCACGGAGCGACCGGCCCGCACACATGGGTGTTGTCGGTGCCTGGGAGGTGGTCGAGGAACCTGACGACCCACAGCCGCAGGACGGGGACGACGCCGACGACGACGAGAAAGCAGGCGGTGCCGGCGACCAAACAGGCGGCGGCGAACCAGGAATTCTCGGCCTGCGCGGCGCGGAGCTGCTGGACGACGAAGACGGCCAGGCGCATCTGCTCGAGGGCTTTGAGATCAAGGAGAAGACGTTAGAGCCCGCGGTTGGCGGGCCAGACGCAGACAGCAACGGTGCGGCGGTGGCCACATTCAAGAAGCGCCGCGCGCCGGCCAGCCGACCCACGCGAAAGCAGCGCAAGGTTTAGCCGGCTGCCGGCGCCTGTTGGCGGTTGGAATGGCAGGGTGTGTACTTCTACACTGACGCGTGCTGCAAAAGAGGACAGCCCGCTACATGGCACGCCTAGTCATT
>JANBOI010000221.1:0-13119 GCA_027595825.1 Coemansia biformis
CGCGCGCCGGCCGGCCACATCGTGTGCGGGCACCCCCATCCTTCCCGATCCCCGCGTGGCGGGCAGGGGCTGCTGGCGCCTTGCGCCCGAGCGTCGCTGGCCAGGCGTGATCGGCGGGCGACGGATCAGGCTGCCGCTGCGGCCGTGATCGGGCCGCGCAAAAATATTCTCCCCATGCTCAGGCAGGGCGAGCCGCTGGTCGTACACTCTTGCCTCTGCGCGCTGACTGCTGGATCTATTTCTCGTTGTGCTCGGTGCCGGTGGCGGGTTTAGCGCAAAGAACAGCAGGCAGGCAGACTCTGGCGCATGGGCAGCAAGAAGGCAAAGGCGACCCCTGGCGGGCTCGGCGAGATCGGCGCGTACAAGGTGCTCCCCGTGCGGATGGGCAGCGACAAGGACAGCGCAACGCACTACCTCTACTTTAGGCAGCACAGCAGCACCAGCGAGGACATACTGGTCCCGGCCGACCGCACTCTCTTTGTGGCCAACCTGCCGGTCGACGCGACAGAGCGCGACATCCGGCGGCTGTTCCGCGGCGTGGCCCGCGTCGCACGGATCGTGTTCAACGGCGTGGCCGGCCAGGATGTCATAAAGTCGGCGGCGGCTAGCGCGCGGATGACGGCGGAGCTGGCAGCGGCCATGGCCGGCGCTGCCGACGGGGCGCACAAGTCAAAGGGAGGCAAGCGGAAGTCCAAGACGGGTGCAGCGGCCGAAGGTGCGACGGGCGATGAGCCAGCGACTCCCGTGCCCAGGACGCAGCTGCTGGCGTCGGGATCCAGTGCGCACGTTGTGTTTCTGGAAAAGGAGGAGCTGGCCAAGGTGCTGGACATGCGGGCCGGCGCGATTGCGACGTGGCCAGAGCGCGATGAGGACGACTCTGCAAACCCGCTCGAGTACCGCGGGCTGGCGCGCTACATATACGAGCACCGCGCCGCGCGGCCGCCGGCAGACCTCCTGAAGACGGAGGTCGACTCGTTCATGGCCAAGTTCGAGGAGTCGCAGTACGAGCGCGAGCGCATGCTGTCGCAGCAGCACAATGTGCCTGACGCGGACGGCTTTGTCACCGTCGTCCACCGCGGGCGCCATACCAAGAACAGCGACGGCTCGGGGTCCGTCACTGCGGCCTCGGCCGCCAACGCGCGCGAGGCCGGCGCCAGGAAGAAGGAGGTGGTGTTTGGCAACATGTACCGCTTCCAGGTGCGCGAGCGCAAAAACAACCAGCTCCAAGAGCTGCGCAAAAAGTTCGAGGAGGACAAGGCGCGGATCGCGCGGATGCGGCAGACGCGCCAGTTCCGGCCATACTGAGGGCGCGCCGGCCCACCGCCCCCTGCTGCGCACTTTTCAGCGGCTCCCATTCTGCCCCCCGCGCCGCTGCCCTGCTTCTGCTTCGAGGCCGATTTTTGCTAGCCCACCTGTCTTCCGCAACAGCTCCTCTGTACTCTGCACTGCTACTCTCGTGTGCTGACGGCGCGACGATGGAGGCGGAGATTCCCGCGGCGTCGCTCAAGGCGTTCTCCAAGGCGCTGCAGTGCCTTGCGCGCATTGGCAGCGACATATCGCTCGAGGCACAGCCGCAGCACCTCGAGCTGATAGGCATCAACGCCTCGCGCTCGGCGTACGCATCGTTCACGTTCCGGAACCGCTTCTTTGACGCGTACCGGGTGGATCTGCTGCCCGGAAGCCAGCCGAATCCCGCGCTCCGGTGCCGCGTCCTGGCGAAGCCCCTGGTCGGGATCTTCAAGGCGCGCGGGCCGGCCACCGGCCATACTGTCGAAAAGTGCTTTCTGCGCATCGAGCAGGCAACAGAGCCGGTCCATGTTGGCCATGCGGCTGGCGCTCCGGGAGGCAGCAGTGGCAGCGCCCAGGGGCTGCGGCAGCACTCGTCGGCGAGCGGCGGCGACAGCAGCCCGAGGCACGCCGGCGAATGCCGGCTGGTCGTGCGGATGGAGTACAAGGAGGGCATCTGCCGCACGCACCGGCTGTTTTACGAGGTGTGCGAGACGCTGCACCCGCTCTACGACAAGACCGAGTACAAGAGCCGGTGGCGTGTGGGGGCCAAGGTGGCTGCGGACTGGATCGGCCACTTTGCCCGTGGGCAGGAGGAGGTGTCGCTGTGGATGGCTAGCAGCGACGTCCGGGTGCGCAGCTGGTCGGAGGGCCACTACGCAGGCGCAGGCCGAACGCAGATTGACGCAGCGGTTGCCGACACGACTCGCGCCCTGCAGACCGAGCTCACAGTTGCTCCCGCCGAGTTCGACGAGTACGTCATCGCCGGTACGCGCCCGGTGGAGCTGACCTTTGGGCTGCGCGAGTTCAAAGCCATTCTGCAGTATGCAGAGGCTATGGCGCACCCGCTGTCGGCGTACTTTCAGCACGCCGGCACGCCGCTTATGCTGAGCGTGGGCGCAGCGCGCACAGCGGGCCACGGGACACGTGGAATGTACAGCCAGGCGCCGGACGACCTGTCTGCCGAGTTTGTCCTAGCGACGCTGTCCGAAGACATGCTGTCGCAGGGCGCATCTGGCCCGACTGCATCTTCCGTCGGATCAGCTGCATCTCCCGCTGGAACCAGCTTTGGCGCGGGTCCGCAAATGGCGCGCAGAGACTCGCCGCAGGTGGGGTCGTTTACGCCGCACAGCGCGCGCGGCGTTGGCGCATCGCCCATCCACATCCAGGGCGTCATCACGCCGTCGCGGCCAGCTGTCTGTGAGCGCGTGGACTCGATAAGCGCCCAGTCCGAGGGCCACATGAGTAGCAATGGCTCGTCGGGGCTGCGGCGCGGGGGCCACGGCTCTGTCTATGACATCATCGATCCCAAGCTGGTCCCGACGCCCTCGCCGTACCAGTCGTCCCGTGGAAGCAATACCGAGCATGGCCTGTGGCCCAGCACAGGCGTGGCGGCTAGCCGATCGGACTCGCTGCTCAGTTTGCCCGCGTCGGCGGCCAGCGCTAGCCTCCAGGCCGTCCCAGGCGCCGCAGGGCGGGCTAGCGCGGAGACATCGGCCAGGTCGTATCGATTGCTAGACATGCCTCGGCCCCAAGCGCCTCCAGGGGTCACAGACGCCCAGCCCGCCGACGAGGCCGGCGCGCCGGATGGCGATCGGTACGAGGGCATCGCGCCGCCTGGGATGGTCCAGACACGGCTTCCCTATCCAACAGCGGCTGCTGCAGGGCAGCAACGCGGTGCGCGCGCGTGTCTGGCGGTGGCCGACGGCGCCCTTGATGCGGACTCGTCGAGCGATGACGAGCTGGAGGCGACCCCACCGCCGCCATCCAAGCGCGTGCGCTCGCTGTTTTGAGGTGTGGCAAAAACTGTCCTTTCAGGACGCTTACACAGGTAAAAGGAACGCATATCGAACCTGGTGAATACGGGAGACAGGGGGTGGGGATGTCAAAAGGTGGGCCGCCAGCACTGCCGTGCGCAGGCGCACACTTGCTTGCGTGTGTTGGAAGAGGAGGGTGCGCCTGGCGACCGGCCGAGGAGAGGGCCAAGCCAGGCCAGCTGCGCTTTCGCTACAAGCCGCGGATGTTATTCTTCAATGGCAGCTCATGCCTAGCGTGCGTGGCTGGCGGTGGCCGACGGCGCCCTTGATGCGGACTCGTCGAGCGATGACGAGCTGGAGGCGACCCCACCGCCGCCATCCAAGCGCGTGCGCTCGCTGTTTTGAGGTGTGGCAAAAACTGTCCTTTCAGGACGCTTACACAGGTAAAAGGAACGCATATCGAACCTGGTGAATACGGGAGACAGGGGGTGGGGATGTCAAAAGGTGGGCCGCCAGCACTGCCGTGCGCAGGCGCACACTTGCTTGCGTGTGTTGGAAGAGGAGGGTGCGCCTGGCGACCGGCCGAGGAGAGGGCCAAGCCAGGCCAGCTGCGCTTTCGCTACAAGCCGCGGATGTTATTCTTCAATGGCAGCTCATGCCTAGCGTGCGTGGCTGGCGTCTGGGTCGCGACATTCGCGCCGTGGGACGCCTTGCTGGCGGCGTTGGCCGCAGGGTCGGTGTGCGCGTGGAGCTGGGGGCCCGGAGCGTGTGCAGGGTTGTTCGCCGCCCGGGCCACACCGCCAGGGCCACCGATCGGAACAGGCGCAGATCCGGGCGCGTGCGTGACCATAGCGGCGCTAGACCCGGAGTGCGTCTGGCGGGCCTTTGGTGTTGGTGTGGGGCTGTGGCTGCCCAGCGACCGAGTGACCGTGTGCCGGCCGTGCGCCAGCACGGAGGCCTTGTGCGCACTGGCGGTGGCCGTCACGCGCGCCGGACTGGTGGTGGCAATCGACTTTGTGCTGGCTCCGTCAAACGCGCCAATGTTGATGATCTTGCCGCTCAGTGAAGCAAGATCCAGGCTGGTGTTGGCGTCCGCTGCGGCAGCCCGCTCGCTGCTGAGCGAGGACAGGCGCGCGGCGTCGCTGTCGGAGGATGCTGATACTCGGTTGACGCCGGCCACTTGGGTGTTGCCGTCGCCGCTGCCGTCGTCGGCGCCCTTGCCTGCTTTGCTATCCTCGTCGTCGCTGTCGCCGTCGTCATTCATTGGGATGCGGTTGTGGCCTGGCGCGTGTATCATTGGGCCGGCCATGCCACCGTCGCCGTTTGCAAAGAAGGCCGACTTGCTGAGGCGTCTCCGCGTGCGCGCGTCCATGTACGGGTTGGCGGGCATCGGCCACTCGTCAACGCCGGGATGCGCATGGTAGCGCTGGCCGCGCATCCGGCCGGGCGCATAGCGGTTGCCGCCGGGGCCGCCGGGCATATACATGGATCCATACTGGTTGCCCATCCCGTACGGCCCACCGCCCATCATCGGCCCACCACCACCCATCATCGGTCCGCCACCCATCGGCCCGCCGCCCATGGGGTAACCGTAGCCGCCCATGCCCTGAGGGGCGAACTGCGGCACCGGCAGCGCAGCCGCGCCGGATGCGGCGACGAGCACAGCAAAGACGGCAAGGCCCGCTGTGTGGCGCATCGCCGGAGACTGCCTCGAGTCCTGGTGAGCACTTACAGATGCACGTTAGGGACGGGGGGATTCCGAAGGGCCGCTGGCGACTGGCGAGGTGCGTGTGGGAGAAATGTGCTACAGGGCTGCTCGAGAGGCGGAGGCGCGGGAACGGTCTGCGCCGTCATTATATAGCCACGCCATTGACGCCGCCCGCGCCCACGGCGTCCGGGCGGTGGTGGCTGGCTGACTACCAAGACAAGCTAGGGCTGCAGCGAATGGCAGCGTGGTGTAGTGGGCGGCGGGATGCGAGACACGGCCCGGCCAGTGTTACTTGAAAAGGCAGCGTGAAACCCAAGGACCCCCCAGCCGAGGCGGCGTTGGATCTCAGAAGCAGCGCCTGGTTTTGGCGGAACATCGGGCTACTAACAAAGGAATGGCGCCGCCACGCAGGGCCCCCAGCGAGCAACGAACGGGCGCGGCGGGGCTAGGTACAAGGGTGGCAGTCTCAGGCGCAGAGGCGGTGGAGCCAAGCAGTATGTAGCAGTAGCAACGTGTGGCACGTTGGCCCGCACTGTTGGCTCGCACAGACAGAGTGAGTCAGCCCACCAAAAGGAGAGGGGAGCCGGCGACCACCAAGCGCAGTAGCGCACCCCGGCTGTGTCACACTGCACGGCTCGCCCGACCTCACGCGCCGCTGGACGCCCTCGCGTGGCCCTGCGGTACTGCAGGGGGTGGCGGCGGGGGGTCACTGGGCCCACCGGCGGACGACTGCAGGGACGTCGACGCGCTCAGCAACCAGGTCGGCGACCTGCCCCGGCTCCAGCATCAGCTGCACCATGCGGTACTCCTTTGGCACCCGCGCTCCCGCTGCAGTACCTGCGAGCAGGTCGTTGCGCCCGTGCGTGCCGGTGCCGCCCGTGCCCTCTGCTGCCACGGAGGCGAGCACTGGGCGAACAATCTCCAGCTCAACCAGCGTTTCGAACGCCTTGAGCGCAACCGGCTTCTTGTAGATCTTCATCGCGCCTCCGGCTGCCACAGCCACCATGTGGCGCGACATGAATGTCTTGTACTCGTTGTAGACCATCTCAAAGTTGTACTTGGCACTGCCGCCCTGCACCAGGCTCCGCATCGCGACAATCAGGCAGAGCTCGAGTAGCGAGATGCTGCCGAGGATCCGCGCCTTGGCCGACCCAGCATCGCGCGCAATGCTGGCTTGCACGCGGGCAAGCTGCAGGAGCGGCTCCGCCGGCGAGATCCCCGCGGCCGCCGCCACAAACATGCGTAGCAGCTGGCGGACGTCCTTGCCAAACTCGAAAATGCCCTCAATGTGCCTCGCCACCGGTCCGGCCGCCAGAACTTCGTCGACACCGGCGTTGAACTGGCGCACGAACCCTGCGGATACGGCGCAGTCGCCGCAGTCGCGTGCTACGTCGATGCAAAGGGCCGCGCGGGCGACCTGCGTGAAGGCCGCCAGCGATGGCGTGGGGTGCACGTGGATCTGGCGATGGGAGAAGCGGGACTTTACGCGCTTCTCCAGCAGATCCATCACGTCGATGCGTGCCGTGACGCCGAGCACGGCGATCGGCGTCTGCTGGCTCTGTGCAATGTCAAAGAGCGTGTAGAGCAGCGACTGCTTTGGGTGCTGCGCGAGCAGGTCAAACTCCTCCAGCACAAACACGACCGGCGGCATTGGCGCGCCCTCCGCGCCCGCCGACCTCAGCAGGCCCAGGATGTACGAAAATGCGTCGGCAAACGACCCGATGAGGATGCTCTCCAGGTCCTGCTTGATCAGCAGCTGCCGCGCAATGTCCCGCAGCGCGATCCGGTCGCTTGTGTGCACAAACCCGCTCAGCCGCACGACGTGGTACCTTGCTGCGCCCGCCTCCCCGCCGCGGCCGCCGTGCCCGTCCTCGAGCATCGCCAGCGCACGGCTTACGATTGCCGACTTGCCGCTGCCGCGCGGCCCCAGCAGCAGCGCCGAATTCCCCTCCGCGCTGGCCACCGTCTGGCTGAGGACGGCAAGCACCGCGGCCAGCGGCGCCTCGAGTCCCACGAGCTCGGGGAGCGGCGCGCGGCCGTGGAGTCGGCCCAGCACCGCCTGGCGCACGCGGCGCACGCCGTCGTCTGTAATGGCTGCGGAGCACGGGTCCCGGGCCGGCATTCTCACGAGGGCGCGTGCAATACAAGAGTGCCGAGCGCAGAAGCAGAGACGGTGCTGCACAGGGGGCCGCGCAAGATGTCGGGCCAGCCCAGGCCGGCCGCGCCCGCCGGCAGCGGCCTGCGATTGGCTGCGCCGTGTGTATGCTTTCAGGCGGGCGGCTCACCCTTTGCGGCGCCGCAAAGCGCCAGACGCGCCTTTCCGGCTCAGCCAGCACTGCTTAGCTCGCCGTCTGCCTCTCTCCCCCACTCTCCAGCGCGCATTGTACACTAGGACCCAGCCGCATTGCTTGGCACGCACACACAGAGGAGCACGGAGGAGCAGCACCGGCAATGTCAGCGGCCAAGGCGCTAAACAGCAAGAAGAAGCGGGCGGCGCGCCAGAACTCGAACGTCTTTGCGATATTCGACCAGAAGCAGATATCCGAGTTCAAGGAGGCGTTTGGGATATTCGACCACAATTCGGACAACATTGTGGACCGGGACGACCTGCGCGAGCTGCTCAGCTCGCTGGGCCAGAACGTGCCTGACAGCTACATTGATGAGATGGTGAACGAGGCGCCGGGCCCTATCAACTTCACCATGTTCCTGACGCTGATGGGCGAGCGCCTCGGCGGGACCGACCCCGAGAGCGAGATCCTGACCGCGTTCGAGGCGTTTGACGTCGACGGCAACGGCCTCATAGACGCGGGCGAGCTCAAGGATGCGCTGATGCAGATGGGCGACCGCTTCTCGGCCAGCGAGGTGGACACCATGTTCAAGCACGCGCCCACCACGCCCGACGGCTACCTCAAGTACCGCGAGTTTGTCCAGACGCTGAAGCACGGCGAGTAGCCGGCCGCCCTTCACATCGCCTCCGCCGAGCACGGGCCCAGCACACACTCGTTCAAGTCTACGTGTAGCTCTACTTTTGATGGACAAGTGAAAGTTGTAATAGCGTCTGGTGTGGCGAGGGCGCCTGTGGGTTGCCGGGGAGGGGGCCGCCAAAGGCGGCACGGCGGTGCCGCTCTCTTCCACTATGCGCCGGCCCGGCTGTTGGTTGCCGGCTCGGCATTACGCAGCGACGCCAGGTACGCCTCCCACAGCGTGACAATCTCCTCCTGGGTGTCAACCAGCGACGTGAGGTATGCCTCGATGGCGGCCTGGAAGTCGCAGACGCGGGCCGCATCGAAGCGCGCCACTTCGTGCTTGAGGAGCTGCGACACGTCGTCAAAGGCGTTGCGGCTGGTCTCGGTCCGGATCTCTGCGCGCGCAATCTCTGTGCGCAGCTGCGAGATGCGCTCCGGCGTCGCGCGGCCCGGGTGCTGCGAGTGGCCCTCGAGGATCTTGCGCTTCTTGAGCAGCTCGGCCAGGTTGGTCTGCCACAGCCCGTAGGCCCGGCTGCGCGCCGCAAACGCCGTGCGCACGGCGCCAATCATGCGGATGTACTCGTCCGTTGTCAGCTGGAACGCCGTAAAGTCGGCTGCGCCCTGGCGCCCCTGCAGCGCGCGCAGCTTCTGCTGAAGCGAGCCCATGTCGGTCAGGCTGCTGGCCAGGCTCTGGCTCAGCTCCTGGCCGGCCATCAGCAGGTATGCCTCGGCCAGCTCGCCGTGCGCCAGCGACAGCTCGCGCCGCTGGCGCTGGCTCAGCTCCAGTGCGCGCAGCAGTGCGCGCAGCTCCTCCTCGGTCGCGTCCAGCTCCTCCATGCGCCGGGCAAACCACTCGTCCTTTTCCTTGTATTTGGCGCCGCCCCATCCGTCGCCAAACAGGCCAGAGCCAGTGACGCTGCTGATGCTGATGCCGCTGCCGGCCCCGCTACCGCCGCCGCCACCACTGCCGCCGCCGATGCCGCCGCTCAAAAGCAGCGCCGTGCCGTTGATCTCGGCGGCCACGCGCGTCTCGGTGATGGCGCGCGCCTTGGGGGCAAAGTCGTCCGCGGATAGAAACAGCCGGAACACGTCGTCGTTCCATAGCACTGGGTGCCGGCTGACGCGGTCCAGGCAGCTCTCCAGCCCAGCGCGCCGCGCCTCGACAAACTCGTCCTCGAATCGGCCCATCGACTGCTTCTCGGGGATTGCCGGCACAACGACGCCCGGGTGTCGGGCCACCAGCTCCTGGATCAGCCAGTCAAAGTCGCGGTATCTCCGTCGCACAACCATCTCGCTCTCGCGGAACATTGGCGCGTCGCACCTTGTCCGGACTCGGTACGCGATGTACGACTTTAGCGCGTCGCTGACCTTGACCGGGTCCGTGACCTGGATGTGGAATGGCGGGATCTCGTCCTGCGGCGTCGGGTCCAGCGACCTGCGTCGCTGGTGGCTGCCCAGGTACGCGTGCTGTGTGCCCGGGGCCGAAGCTGGCGCGCGCGACGGCGCCACGCCCGGGCGCTTGGACGGCGATGGCTGCGCGCCCTCGATGTGAAGCCGCGCGTCGGCCTCCTGTTCGTGCTGCAGCGGCGGCGAGAGCTGCTGGTCATACGGGTGCGGATGCGCGTATGGGCGCATATTGGCTGGCGAGCTGGCGGGCGGGCGGCCCGCTGGCATGGCAGCGCCTGCGCCCGACCGCGCCTCAGACATGGAACGCGTCTGGCGCGCGTGTATGCCGGCGCCGCGCAGCCCCTGCGGCACCGGCAGCACATCTACACTTGCCCGCATCTGCTGGGCAGCTGAGGTGAGCGGGTCGTCTGCATCGCTGACCGCGGCGGCGCTCGACAGCGGGTCCTCCAGCGATGACGGCGAGAGCTTCTTTCCCAGAACCCGCGGCGAGCGCAGTCCGCGCTTGATGACGCCGACGTACCGCGCGGCCTGCGGCGTGGGCAGCAACGGGCCGGGACCGTGCACTGACATCTCGGTGGCAGTGGCGGCGGCGGCGGCGGCGGCAGTGGCGGCAGCGGGCGGGCCCTCGTCGGTGACTTCGTTTCCGGCCGTGTCTGCGGCAATACGCAGTTTGTCGGCCACGGCTCGGTGCAGACTGTCCGCGCTTTCGTCGCCGCTGGCACGCCCGTCGCTGCGCGCGCCCGAGTCGCCGGCGGCGGCGCCGCTGCCGTCATCTGATGCTACTTCTGCGGACTGCGAGGTGCTGCCGGCGGACGGCGGGGCGTCGTTCCAGGGCGAGTCGGCGTCGCCAAAGGGGTTCATGTCTCTGGCATCGAATGCAAACGGCTGCGGGCGGGCGGAGCCAAAGCCGCCGCCGAATAGGCCATCGCTGTCCATGGCAGGCGCGTGGGCGGAGCCTGCAGCTCGTGTCCAGTAGGGAGGAATTGGATGGCCACAGGGAATGCGCGTGGGATGCAATGGCGAGGAGACCGAGGCACGACAGCAGAAAGGGGAGAGCCGGCGCGCTTGGCGCGGTCCTCACACTACGAGCCGGGGTGCGCGGCACGTGATGCTCCCGCAGGGCATGCAGGCGGCGCCGCGGCACGGAGTGATCACGGCGGCGGTGGCGGCAGCGGCAGCGGCGGCGGGCGTGGTGCTTTGCTTGTGTGCTCTGCGTTCGACTCTGGCGACGCGCCCGACGGCTTGACGACTCGACACGACCGGGGACTGCGGCGATGAAGGCCAAGGCAGACGGCAGCGGGGGCGGGGGCGGCATCGGCGGCCCGGCGGTGTTTGACGAGCTGCTGCAGCACTACGAGGACCGAATCGACGCGCTGCGGCGGGCGCGCGAGTCGCTGGAGGTGGCCAGGCCAGCGGCTGCGCCGCCGCCGGGGAGCAGCAGCGGGGGCCCGAGCAGCCGGGCGCTGCTGGGGCTGGCGCTGTACCAGGAGGTGGTGGACGAGCTGGCGATGGGCGTCGTGTTTGAAGCGCACAGCGAGGCGCGCCTGAGCGCGGCAGTGTGCGCGCTGTGCAACACACGGTAAGGCAGGCAGGGGCTGGCGCCTGGGGCTGGCATCTGGGGCTGGCGTCTGGGGCGGCTCAGCAAGCTAACCACGGCGGTGCAGTTGGCTGCGCTTGTGTAGGTGCCAGGGCGGCGGTAAGTGTGGCGTGCATGCTGGAGCGGCAGGGCCCGCGTATGACTCTGGCATGCGCGGCAGGGCGGCCTACTCACACAGCGCATGCTCGGCGGGGTGGCTGTAGGTTCGGACGTGCTGGCGCCGCCGCCGCCGGTCGCGCCCGGGGCGCAGGGGGCGGACGCCTTCGAGTGCCAGAGCTGCCAGCGTGCGTTTCCCGCGGCGCGGTTTGCGGCGCACATGGACAAGTGCATGGGACTGTCGAGCCGGCGCGCGGCCACACGAAGGTGAGCGGTGGCCGCCTGCCACCCGGGGGCGGGTGAGGGGCACCGAGACTGTGAAGGCGTCCCGCTCACAAAAGGAGCTGCGGGCCGAGACCTCGTCCCTTTGTAGCCGGTCGGCGGCGAACAGCGCGGCGTCGACGCCCGCGCAGGCGACGGCGGGCAGCTACGACTCGTCCAGCGAGCACAGCGCCGATCGCAAGCGCAAGCTGGCCAAGCGGGCGCGGCGCGTGCGCGGCGGCGACTAGCGCGGCGGTAGTGGCAGCGGCGGTAGTGGCGGCGGCAGCGGCGGCGGCAGCGGCGGCGGCGGTAGTGGCGACGACGACACACCTGGAATCGCACGTACGCCGCGCACGCGCCGCGCGACACACCACCACCCCTTGTCCGCCCCGCGCGGCGCGTGGCCCCCCCAAGCCAGGGCAGCCAGGGCCGCGGGATGCCGGCTGGGATGCCGGCTGGGGCGCCGGCTGGGGGAGGGGCCGGCGGATGCCGAGCAGGAGAGCAGGAGCAGGGCGTGGAAGGCCCACACAACAAACGGCGGCCCCCTAACCCTGGCGGCCGCCCAGTCAGCCTCCGCGGCCCGCCCGCCCGCGCCCCCCCGCCGAGGACTTAAAACGGCAGCCTGCGGCCGCGCCAAAGGCGCAGCGAGCACCCCCCCTTCACCTTTTCGCATTTTCTGTCCGCAAGCAAGCAAGCACGCACACACGTACGCCAGCGCCCCGACTACGCGCCAGCCTAATCACCGCCATCCCACTCCCCGCCCCCGAAACGGCCACAATGTCCCGCGAAGACAACGTCTACAAGGCCAAGCTCTCGGAGCAGGCCGAGCGCTATGAGGAGATGGTCGCCAGCATGAAGGAGGTTGCGGCGGCGGGCGCGGAGCTGTCGGTGGAGGAGCGCAACCTGCTGTCGGTGGCCTACAAGAACGTCATTGGCGCGCGGCGCGCGTCGTGGCGCATCATCTCGTCCATCGAGCAGAAGGAGAGGTCAAAGAACAACGAGCGCCACGTCGAAATAGTTGCGGAGCAGCGCGCCGCCGTGGAGGCCGAGCTGGGCGACATCTGCACAGACATCCTGAAGGTGCTGGATGACCACCTGCTGCCCGGCACGACCAGCGGCGAGTCCAAGGTGTTCTATCTCAAGATGAAGGGCGACTACTACCGCTACATTGCCGAGTTTGCGTCGGCCCCCAAGCGCAAGGACGCGTCCGACCAGTCGCTGGACGCGTACAAGGCCGCCACCGAGACCGCCGTCGCCGACCTGCCGCCGACACACCCCATCCGCCTCGGCCTGGCCCTCAACTTCTCCGTCGTCTACGACGAGATCCTCAACTCGCCCGAGAAGGCCTGCCACCTGGCCAAGCAGGCCTTTGACGACGCCATTGCCGAGCTCGACTCGCTGTCGGAGGAGTCCTACAAGGACTCGACCCTGATCATGCAGCTGCTGCGCGACAACCTGACGCTGTGGACCTCGGACATCCAGGACGCCGAGGAGCCCAAGGACGCCGCCAAGGACGAGGCCAAGGACGCCGCCGCCGCCGACCCGGATGCCGCCGCCGCCGAAGGGGACGACGCCCCCGCCGCATAGTTCCAGCCTCTCCCCTTGTCAGCCTGTTCCATCAGTCGTCCCACCCTCATCCGCCGCGCGGCCGATCGCCCTGGGCGACCTACGCGCGCCCCCGTCCCCACAGCCCGCCCGCCGATCCCTCGCTGGTACGGCGGGTCGGAGCCGGGCGCCGGGCACCGCTACTGGGCCGGTCTGCTACTGGGCCGGTCTGCTACTGGGCCGGTCTGCTACTGGGCCGGTCTGCTACTGGGCCGG
>JANBOI010000222.1:0-13116 GCA_027595825.1 Coemansia biformis
TGGGCGGCAGGGCCTTCCAGCCACCGGGCTGGCAGCCGCCGCCGCCGCCGCTGGATCTCTATGGCCAACCCGTGTATGGCTGGTCGCCCCCGCCGCTACCGCTGCCGCCCACGCCAGCCGACACCATGGGCTCAGTGCCCTCAGCGAGCCGCAAAAAGCCATGCTCGCAAGAGCCCGCCTCAAAAAAGCGCAAGACCGCGCGCGACGCTGCTGACGCCGACACCATAAAGACGACCACTCCGAGCGCGGCGGTCAGCGAGAGTTCGAGTGGGACGGACCAAAAGGCCAGGAAAGACGTTAAGCCGGGCCAGTACCAGTGTCCTCGCTGCAAAAAGTACTTTACCCGGCCCTCGTCGCTGTCAACACACATGCACACGCACACTGGTGAGAAGCCCCATGCATGCCTCTTCCCCGGATGTCACAAGCGCTTCTCGGTACTGAGCAACCTGCGTCGACACACGAAGATCCATGATGAGGCGCGGATATGCAAGCTCCGCAAAGCAACCGAGAAGTACCTTGCGACACCTCCATATCAGCATCTCCATGGTGAGCCGCCCTGTGGGCCGTGGCCGGGTGTACGTTATAGTCCGGGGGTGGGCTACGGGGGCGGCTCGAGCTAGGAAGTGGCTAGTGCTTCGCGCGGGGTTGCCTTTGGGCACACCTTAATTTTCCAATAGTCAATTGATAGACAGGGGAAATACAAGGTGTATAGAAGGTAAAGAACCCAGCACCGAGAGGCGGCGCTGGGGGCGGGGGCCTAGCTGGTGTTGGTAGCAGTTGACATTGTCTTACATTGGCTTCAGACATAAAGGCGTCGGCGACCCGGCCTTGAAATTGGGCCGGGTGCACCGCGGGGGGTTTGGCAAAGATTACAAGAGCACGAAAGTGGCGCGCGTCGCTCCCATGAGCAGGGGGGACAGAGATGGGTGCATCTGTCCCTGCGGCAGACGCTAACGCGCCAGCAACGCAGCGGGAGAGAGCTACGGTATTTTGCAAAAGAGTTTGCGCTGGGTCAGAAGCAGGTTTGCGCTGAGCGAAAAGGGGGGGTTGGGTGAGAAGCAAGTTTGTGTGTGCGGGCGGCGGCGTTTGTGACGGATGAGGGATTGCGTTGCCCCCGGGGCATGGTTGCATTGGCCCGGGATGTGTCCGTTGGCAGTGGTGGTTTTGTGTCAGTCGGGTGTGGTTTGGTACACGACTCTCTAGTGCTACTAGTCCTTTCCACAAGCTGTTTATTCCCCCCCCAATGGTATGCTGCCACAGAATGCCTGCACACTGCAGCCATGCTCACACGACGCAGCTATAGATCTCTTGCACAGACATCTGCGCTGCCAGGAATGGACTGTTCCACCTCTCCCTCAGCCAGGAAAAGCCCAGCAACAACAGACACAGAACCCACTGCCTCTGGACACGGGCGCCTTACCCTACCAGATGTGGAGATGGCTGGGGAAGGGACCACCCTCCTGCGCCTGCGCACGCTGATGGACATTGACCCGCCAGCGAGCAGCCGCCAGAGCCCCCGCAGCCGCCGCGGCGTGGGCCGCCCAGGAAGCGTCGCCGCACAGCAACAACAACAACAACAACAAACGTCCGCCATGGCTAACGCCATGCATGCAAACAGTCGCCGCTAACGCGTTCTCCTTCCGGGGGGATGGCTAGGCGTCAAGATACCGAGAGGGTAAGTACCAGGCTGGTGTGCTGTGTGTATTGCATACTACCAATATGAACTGATCTGTTCTGTTCTGCTCTAACCCTGACTGGTGCCAACGGACACATCCCGGCCAACGCAACCATGCCCCCGGGGCTACACAATCTCTCATCTGCCGCAACCGCTGCCGCCCGCACACACAAACGTGCTTCTCACCCAACGCAAACTCTTTTGCAACGTACAGTACTACAAACATCGCAACAGCGTGTATAGCTACAGGTCGGGGCGGAGCACAAAGAGGGCCGTGCCAGTGGACAGGGCGCATGCGAATGTCTCGCCCAGCATCCATCCGTCCTGGAAAACGTCATCGCCACTGGCATCCGGGTGCAGACGCGCCGTGTACAGCGGCTCGCCCGATGGCATCCGGCAGACAGTGGCCCGGTGGCGGCATGGCGACAGGATCACATATGCGGCAGTCGACGCGCATAGCCATACCCAGCCGGCGGGGAACGCCCTCCGCACCAGCAGCGCCGCGGCACAGCTAGTGGCGTCCAGGCGGTAGAATGACATGCCCGTGGGCCCCGGAAGGCACAGCACGGGCCGGCTAGGCATGGGTCCTCGGTGCGCCGGCGCCAGCGTGTCTGCCGCAACCACAGCTTCCTGCCAGCGCCACGGGAGCATGTCAAGGCGGCGCAGGTTGCAGGCCAGCTCCGCTGTCTGGACATGCGGGGTCAGCACAAACCAGAACCCGCCGTCTCGCGTGGCGGCCAGCCCGGCGCCTGGGCCGATCCAGCATAGGGCGACGAGAGCCGGGTGCTCACACCGAACCCAGCCGCTCTCGGCGACGCTAGCAGCCCCCTCGGCGCCGTGTGTGGATCCGCGGTCCAGCCGCCAGTACCAGAGCGCCTCCGTGTCGGGCCCGGCGGCGGCCACCGTGCACACGACGTGCAGTCCCTGCGCGGCGACACGCAGCGGCGGCGTGCTCCGCGGGCCGCCTACCATCTGGTCGATCTGCAAGCACACCCGGTTGACTGGCGGAGTGGCGGCACCATCCTGTAGCGAAACGTTGACCACAAACAGCTCCAGCGCGCCGTGCAGCTCGGCGGCTGTCAGGACGCCGACGGCGCGCTCGTCGATCCACCACGCACAGCGCACGTCGCGCGCAAACTCGGCCGCCCACACCACCCCATGCGCCCCTGCCACCGCGACCGTGTTGCTGGCGCACTCGACCAGTCACTGTGCCGCAGCCCGGTCCGGACATGCGACCACACTGCGTGCAGGCGCCGTCACAGCGTCGACGCACACCGCCTCCACGGCTGGAGGCCCGCCACCAGCCAGGCCCACCGCGCGCGCCTCGCAAAACGACCCGATGGCGCCGCGGTCCAGCTCCCGGTATCCCTGGCTTTTGGCGGCGGCAGACGCCCGCTGCGATGTCTCGAACACCATGTTGAAGAAGGCGGCATCGGAGCTCGACGCCCGCTCCAGCCATGGCCGCGCCTAAGGTGCTCCCAATTAGCTTTTATTCCGCAGCCACGCCTCCGCCATCGGCAGGAATTGCGCGCTCGTAATTGGTGCTTACATCCAGCGTGCCTCCTCGCGCGCCTCGTCGGCCGTCCATGTGGTGCTGCTCCGTCTACCGCTGCGCCTACGGCGGGAAAGAAAGGGGGTACCGACAAGCGAGAGTAAATGGCAGAGTGGAATCCCTCCGGCCACAAGAAGGAAAAATGCGAGGAGCAGAGCAGTGCCATGGCTTCCCCACCCCCGCCATCCCTGGCATTCTACAGCTCGACCACCTGTGGCGCGTACTCGCCCGCCTCCTCGTCGGCGTCCTCCTGGAGCTGCCTCCCGGACGGCAGCGGCCAGCCGTAGGAGGCCAGCAGCGTGCGCAGGCGGGCTATCTCGGGCGTCAGTGCGCTCTTTGCAGCAGGCGATGGGCACTCGTGGACGTTGAGGACAAAAGTGCACAGGATCTCGGCCACGAACCCGTCCTGCTGCAGCACGGACGCAACGAACTCCCGCGGACACTCGGCGAGCTGCAGCAGCAGCGCATGCACCATCGGCATAACGGTGCCGCTGACGACAGCCTGGTCCTCGAGCGCGCGCGCGCTGGCCATGACCAGGTGGAGCAGCCGCTTCCAGTGCTCGATTCCGGCAAAGTTCTGCCCGGCCAGGATGACCAGAAACGCCAGCTGGAACTCGCCCAGCAGCCCGGCCGGCCCACCCAGCCGGCGCTCCAGCAGCGTGCGCAGGAGCCACGACTTGTCCAGGCTGTGCTCCCGGATTTCGTCTGCGGGCGCGTCCTTTGGGAACGAGTGGCGGATGTCGACGTACGTAAAGCGGAACCGGTCGGCCGCGTCCGAGCCCATGGCCGCGGCCTCGCTGGCCACGATGGCCAGGGCGTCGGCCGCCGACACGCCCTGGCGCTCCATGGCGTGCGCGTTCCGCTGCAGCTTTCGGTGCACCGCGGCAATCTCCTCGTCCTCGTACGCCGAGCCCGTCGCCGACGAGAAGCACCCGTGCGTAGGCAGCACCCGCGCCAGGAGGCCCGGCGTGATGTGCGCCGTCAGCCGCTGCCAGCGCGCGTATCCGGCGCCGGCCAGCTGGAAGGCGCCCAGGCCCCTATCCAGGTCGCGGATGTTCTGCCGCACGCGCTCGACGTCCTCGGCGCCAACCGCGTCGGCTGCCATCAGGTCCTCGTCGATGCTGCTCCACCGCCGCACCACCACCTACACACACACACACACGCATGCATGGTGCGCGGCTGCCTGGCATTTAGTGCATGCGCGCTCCGCCGCCTGCATCCAGCAGAAGGCCACAGATCCGCGCACGCATTGCATGCGAGGCGCCCCGCATAGCTACCTCGCGGGGCTTAAAGTCGTGGAAGAACCCAGAACGCATCCCCGGCTGCTTCTCATTGTTCACGGCACTACACATGCAGGCGGGAGCGTGTTGGACAATATAGCAGCATGCGCGCCGGACATCCGAATGGCGGCGGCGCGCCGCCGCCGAGCGAGGGCAGCCACGGACGGTCCGGACCCCGTACCTATAGTGGACGTAGTGGATGCCGGGCGGGATCATCTTGAGCCCCTTGAACAGCGGGCCAGTCTCCCACGTGTCGAGGTCAATGCCGAACTCGATGCCAGGCGGGACATCCAGAACCACCAGGCACGCGCCCTGCTCGAACAGCGCGCGGGCCGTGCTCTGCTCCATCCGCACGCCGGCGCCGAGACCAGAGATGGAAGGAGGACGGGATGAGGAAGTGCCACGCATTCAGCATGGGCTACTGCGCCGCGTCTGCCGGCGCTACGTCGGCGGCCGCAAACACGATGCAGGGCGAGTGCGCCGTTATGGTGACACTATGCGGTGCACGGCTGGCCACGCCAGAGCCAAGCCAGACGGGCCCCGTTGACTCCGGCCCGCGCAACGACGGCAAGAGTGGAGCGGGGCGCGGTGGTCGGCCAAGTCTCGTTCCAGGAAAGGGCGCTTGGATGGTTGGGCGCTTGGGCGCTTGGGCGCGGTGACTCCTGCTGCCCGGCTGCGCCCCAACGGGATGCACGCCCCTGGCAGTGGCCGGGTCGTGCTGGCACACGTTTGCGGGTCCTGCAGGTGAGGGTGTTTCTGCATGGGCTGCTAGGCGGTGGTTGCCGCAAGAGCAGCCCACGTTGCCGGATCCGTGCTCCCAGTCAGCACCCGTCAGCGCGGGGAGGGGTGCGTCAGCGCCCTCGCGCGTGGGAGCGACAGGCGTGCAGCGGCACTGCCAGGGCGGGCCAGGGACCCAGGGACGACACGCAGTCCATCGATCCCCCCAAATCTGGCAGCGCTCGGCTCCCGCGCCCCCAAACTCCGCCTTTCGGTCAAAGGAAGCGAAAGGGCCCGGCCGGCAGGGTTGTTGGGCCGCCGAAGGCGGGGGGGGGTGGGGGGGTTGTGGCGAAAGCAGTCCTGCCGCCTTTCCGGTGTCCCGTTCGCGAGGGAGGCGCGGCAGGCGTCGGTCGGTCGGTCGGTTGGTCGGCGCCGGCGTGCGCGCTGCGCGGGGGACGAACACGAGCAAGCAACCTTGTTTCGCTGACCCTGGCCTCCCCTTTCCGCTGCATCTCGTGCTTCCTCTCTCCCGTCCACATCGCTTCCCTATTGTTGCTACTCTCGCCGCCGGCCACCTCCCGCCCTCCGCTCCCCCTGCGGCCCGCACGACCGCCCCGTCCCGCCCTGCGTACCCGGCCATAGCCATGGAGAGCGAGTCCGTGCCCCGGGGGTCCTTCACGGTCATCAGCCACGATGACGGCAGCAGTGAGTACAGCTCCACAAACGTGGTCCGCCCCCCGCCGCCAGCCATTGACATCGCTCCACTTGACTAACGTGCGCATCACCCTGCTACTGCTGCCCCCACCGCCCGCCCCCAGCATAGCAAAGGTCGAGCAGCACATAGAATTCATGCGCCTGGCGATACTACAGGCCAAGCGAGCAGCGCCCCGCGAACAGGCATTCAACGCGGGCGTGATGATCATCGGCGGGATGGTGCCGATATCCGAAGGCCACTCACGGGACTCGCACGCGCCGGAGCTGCACGCCGCTGCTGCCGCCGTCGTCAAGGCGCAACGGGGCCCGCACGCCCACCTGCTGGCCGGGTCCACGCTGTACGCCACCATGGAGCCGTGCTCGTCGCCGGCCATCTCCAAAACCCCCTGCACCTCCCACATCATCAACGCCCGCATCCGGCAAGTCGTCATTGGCGTCAAGGAGCCCGAGTCCTTTGTCAACTGCCAGGGCGTCGAGACCCTGCGCGCCGCCGGCATCGACGTCGTCCACCTGCTCCTCCTCCAAGAGGAGTGCCTAGCCACCAACATCCACCTGCTCACCTAGGCCGCCGCTGCCGCCGGCTTCCTCATCGACTTTTTCTTTCGCCGCCCCTCCGTGGAGGGGAGGCGGTCTGCACAGCTGTTCACTCAAACTAGACAAGCCCATGATGGTCATTTTCCAAAGAACGTTGAGTAGCAGCCAGTGCTGTATGTCTCTGGCCATGTAACATGTGTACCATTGCGTGGCAAGGACATCCTCGGCCAGGTGATACAAGCAGCCGACAACGAACTCCAGACCGACCTTGCCGGCCTTGGAGATCCGACTTGGCCGCAACCAACCCACCCGCACTGCGAAACCATTGCAGGGAGCTCAGGTAAGAGCCCCATGATGAACCCCACACAGCTTTTAGGCATGTCGATATTGGACTCCCCACGATGCCTCGCTACAACGAATCTACCATTTCTCGCTTTCCGACCAGTGCCCAGCCACAGAGACCAATATCTTTGCGCGAACACAGATGATTCTTTAGTCAAAACTCCAAAAGTACCCTTTGGAGGCAAGACCGGGAGGCATTCGCAGCCCACTCTGCATCGCCCATGCTGCTCTTGAAGCGAAAAGTGAAGCGCCAGCTGGCGCCGCTAGTTCCCGGATGGCACGATGCCATTCGGATCCCTCTCCGCGAGCTTGCGGTAGTACTCGGCGTACTGGGCGTACTCGGGGTTGGTGCTGGCGTACTGCGCATAGTACTCTGCCGTCGACTTGTTTGTCCACTGCGCGGCTGGCGGCTCTCCCCGCTGTTTTTCCGGCTGCTGCTGCGGCTGCTGCTGCGGCTGCTGGTATCCCTGGTACCCGCCAAACTGCGATCCGGCGCCCTGGCGCCCAGATGCGCTTTGGCCGCCACCATAGTACGGGTCCGGCTGCTCCGATCTGTACTCGGGGTACCTGCCGCCCTGTCCCCGCCGCTGGTACTGCTGCTGCTGCTGCTGCTGGCCATACATTCCGTCGTGCATTCGCTGGCCAGACATCGGCTGCTGCATCGGCGGCTCGTATCCGCCTCCCATCGGACCGGAGGCAAACTGCCCTGGCCCTCTTCTGTCACCGCCGCCGTATCCTCCCCCCTGCCTCTCCTACTCGTTCATCATCGCCAAAAACCAGCCAACAGCAACGGAAGGAAAAGCACAGCGTGGGAGAAAGCAGAGCGGGCGCGGGCACGGTACTTGGAGATACACAAATCCCCCCGAAAGCAGTGAAAAAGCGAGGTGTTGCAGATATGACGGATATCGCATACCACAACGGAGGAGAAATCCACACATGCCGCAGCGCAGAGATGACAATCCGTCGGGCAATACCCATGCAACACAACATCCACAGCAAATATCCCACACCACCATCAACATCAAAGCACGCACGCAAGCACACAAAACCACCCCCCATATACAAAATGCATGAACAAATAGAGAAAAGCACATGGCCGACACGTTAAGACACACATACACACACATGGGGCAGAATGACAGACATCTGTGCGCCACCCCGGGGAGTATGCGGAGGTAGTTGTGCCTCCCCCTTCGCGGCTCGTGCCACGTGGACCCAAGCCCCGAAAACACTTACCTGCATTTCGCCAATCTTCTCCTCAATCATCTGCCGTGTACGCATGCAGGATGCGTGGTCTCCAGCAATGGTAATGGGGCGGAATGGCCCCGTGTGCTCGGGGCCTTGGAGGACCTGGATTCGCGTTCCCGTCGACTGCTGCAAGTACTTGATGGTCTCGCCACCGCGTCCAATAACAACGCCCACGGCTTCGGCCGGGATCTGCATCTCCTCCAAATGGTGCATCCCGCCCTGCTGTCTGCCGTCCTGCGGAGGCGGCGCATAGTCCTGGCCACGAGACTGTTGCGGGAACCCCATTTGCGACGGCGACTGGAATCCACCGCCCTGTGGAGGGCCGCTGTCCCGCATTGACCTGTTATCCGAGGCCACAATGTCCATGATGCGCGCGCGAGCAATGTCCACCTGCTCTGGCGTTCCCAGCAGCTGGATAGGCCGCTCGGGCGCCCCGTCGTCAGGCTGCACCTGCACGCCGGCGCCCGACGTGTACTGAATGTCCTTGATGCTCTCTCCACCCCGGCCGATGATAAGCCCCACCTTGCTGCTGGGCACCATGATAGTAACCGCCCCCGACGAGCTACCCGCGCCAAACTGCTGCTGCTGTTGCTGCCCCAGCCCCGGCCCCGGCCCAGGCCCCATCCCCGGTGCTCCACCCTGCCTCTCGGCATTGTGGCGCTCGATAAAGTCCATGATATCCTGCCGCGCAGCCTCGGCCGCCGGCACAGGACCCTCAATCGTAATGACGCGCTCCGGGCTGCGCCGATCCGCGTTTGGATCAAACTGGATCCGCACTCCATGGCGCTGCTCGATAGACTTCAGGTTGCCGCCACTGCGGCCGATTATCAGCCCCGAGAGCTGCGAGGGCACCGGAAACTGCAGCACCGGTTGCTGCTGCTGCTGCTGGTACGGCTGCTCGCCCTGCCCATCAAACCGCCGCCGGCTGTCCCTGCGCGCCATCATCCGCGGATCCCCTCCGTCCCCCGACCGGTCGCGCTTGTGCCGGCGCTCCTGCCCTCCGCGGTCCTCGGGCGACGCGCTGCGCCGCGGATATCTCTCTGCCGGCCTGTCGTCGCGGCCGCGGGTGCTCTCCCCACCCATCGGCGGTGCGCTGGCCCCCGGTGCGGCATTGGCTGCCGGCACAGCACTGGCTCCCGGGGGCGCCCGCGACGGGTGCTGCATTGTTCCGAACTTGGCCGCAATCGCCCGCGCCTTGGCCAGCGCGCCATTCATGTCCACTCTACCAGCTAGGTCCGGGTACGCTGCTGCGCCTTCAGCGCGCTGGGGCCCAGCATCGGGCTCTGCCAGCTGAGCAGCGGTCCCCGCCTGTTCCCCATCGGGCTGCGCGCTCGCTGCGGGGCTCCCTGCGCTGTCCTTGTCCTCTGGCGCACTCCCAGCCTGCTCCTGCTCTGCTTCTGCTGCCGCCGCTGGTGCTTCTCCCTCGCTGAAGACTGCCTTCGCACTGGGCTCGGAAGGCCCCTCTGCTGCGGCATCATCGCTCTGGCGCTCTTCGTCATGCTTGGGCGACTGCCTGTCGGCGCCCTCGTCGCCAGCAGGGGCCTGCGGTGATGGCGTATCGCGGTTCTCCTCCATTGCAGTCGGCAGTGATTCAATCAGCAGTCCCCCGGTGGGCGTGCGTGCGAGAAGGCGAGGTCGAGCAAGAGTAGTGGAAATATAAATTTTCGCAGTCAAGGAAACGGCGCCCTGGACGCGGCGCGAGAGCCCCCCCAAGTCTTGCGAGGTTTTTCGCGATCGAAGCGGCGATCAAGAGGATCAAGCTAACTGGCTCAGGCCGCGACTTTGACCGGGTCGGACGGGCCGAGCGACACGGTCCGGGGGATGACGCCGCCGGAGACGGGCAGGCGCGACGTCGTGGCGCTGGCGCGCAGAAACTGGTCGACTTCGCGGGCGGCCTCGCGGCCCTCGTTGATGCCCCAGACGACTAGGCTCTGGCCGCGGCGGCAGTCGCCGGCGGCAAAGACCTTGTCGACAGACGTCCGGTACGAACCGCCGGGCGTCTCGATGTTGGAGCGCGGGCCCTGGGCCACGCTCAGCTCCTCGATGACCTTGTTCTCGGGCCCGAGGAAGCCCATCGCCAACAGCACCAAGTCGGCCTCGTGGCGCTCCTCGGAGCCGGGCACCTCGGCCATCGACCACTGGCCGCTCTCCGTCTTGGTCCACTCGACGCGCATTGTCTCGATGGCCTGCACGCGGCCGTCGGCGCCGACAAAGCGCTTGGCCGAGATGCAGTACTCGCGCGGATCCTTGCCCCAGCGCGAGATGACCTCCTCGTGGCCGTAGTCGACGCGGTACACGCGCGGGAACTGGGGCCACGGGTTGTCCTTGGCACGCTGCGCCGGCGGCTGCGGCAGCAGCTCAAAGTTTACGACGCTGGCCGCGCCATGGCGCACCGCCGTGCCAATGCAATCGTTGCCCGTGTCGCCGCCGCCGATGACAACCACGCGCTTCCCGGCCGCCGAGAGTTGCAGCTTGCGCGAGCCGTCGATTACCGACTTGGTGTTGCCCGTCAGATACTCCATCGCAAAGTGCACGCCGTCCAGCTGCCGGCCCTCGATTGCAAGGTCGCGCGGCCAAGTGGCGCCGGTCGCGAGCAGCACGGCGTCGTGCGTATCGTGTAGCTCCTTGGCCGAGTGCGTCACGCCGACGTGTGCGTTGGTCACGAACGTGACGCCCTCGGCCTCCATCTTGTCGACGCGCCGCTGCACCACCCGCTTGTCGAGCTTCATGTTCGGGATGCCGTAGAACAGCAGCCCGCCGATGCGATCCTCGCGCTCGTACACTGTGACGGTATGGCCCGCGCTATTCAGCTGCTCCGCCGCCGACAGCCCCGCGGGACCCGAGCCGACGATGGCGACCCGCATACCTGTGCGCTGCGCGGGCGGCTGCGGTGCCATCCAGCCCATCTCCCACGCGTGGTCAATGATGGCCGCCTCGATCGACTTGATGGCCACCGGCATGTCGCTGATGCCCGCGACACATGCGCCCTCGCACGGCGCAGGGCAGACGCGGCCGGTGAACTCGGGGAAGTTGTTGGTCGCCATCAGCCGTTCGAACGCATCGCGCCACTGGTTCTTGAACACGAGCTCGTTCCACTTGGGGATTACATTGCCGATCGGGCACCCGTCGACGTCCGACTGACAGAATGGCACGCCGCAGTCGATGCACCGCGCCGCCTGTACCTGCAGCTGGCCCTTGGTCTGCCGCGCCGAGATCTCGTCCCAGTCGGCGACGCGCTTTTTGGCGTTGCGGTACTTGTCGCCGCGCCGCTTGTACTTTGTGAACCCGCGCAGCTTGTCGAGCTTCTTGTGCCGATCCGACAGCAGCGACTCGTCGACCAGCGCATCCTCAATGTCGACCAGGCTGCTGGCCCTTGGTGCAGCGGCAGGCGCCGCCTTGATGGCAGCATCGACGCTGATCGTCTTCTCCGAATCGGAGCCCGACCCTGTCGAGTCGACCGATGTCGTATCGCTGCTGACCTCGGCCGCGGCCGCAGCCGCCAGCGCAGCCGCCTCCTCCTTGAGCACGCGCTTGTAGTCGGTAGGGAGGACCTTGATAAACCGCGGCAGCAGCTCGCGGAAGCCCTTGAGCACGTCGCGCGCCCGCTGCGACCCCGTCAGGTCAGCGTGACGCTGGATCGTCTCCCGCAACCACACCGCCTCGTCGCCGTGCACGGTCCCCAGCTCGACAGACTCGGTGTTGCACAACTCGCGGAAATCCTCCGCAAGCACGTACGCAATGCCGCCCGACATGCCCGCCGCAAAGTTGCGACCGACATTGCCCAGCACAACGACGCGCCCGCCCGTCATGTACTCACAACCGTGGTCGCCGACGCCTTCGACGACCGCCAGCGCGCCCGAATTGCGCACGGCAAAGCGCTCGGCGGCGATACCGCTGAAGAACGCCTCGCCGCTGGTCGCGCCAAACAGGCACACGTTGCCGACAATGACATTTTGGCCGGCCTCAAACGACGAGCCGCGCGGCGGGTAGACCACAAGCTGTCCGCCCGACAGGCCCTTGCCGACGTAGTCGTTGGCATCGCCCTCCAGGTCGATGGCAATTCCTGGCGCAAGGAACGCGCCGAGCGACTGGCCCGCCGATCCGCGCAGGTGCAGCCGGACAGTACCTGCCGGCAGCCCGTCCAGGCCGTGCGAGCGCGACAGGTGGTACGACAGGATCGTGCCAAATGCGCGGTCGGTGTTGCGGATCGTGGTCGACAGCTCGGCCGGCTTGCCCGTCTGCAGGCTCTCGATCAGCTGCGGCAGCAGTCGCGCGTCCAGCCGGCTCTCGACCTGGTGGTCCTGTTTCGTGGTGCAGTGCGTCGCAACGCCCGGGCGCATGGCGTGCGCGGGCTTCAGCAGCATGCTCATGTCGAGTGCGCCCTTGGCAAAGCTGTAGCCCTCACGCACGCGCAAGTGCTCCGCTCGGCCGACCATGTCGCCAACCGTGCGGTAGCCCAGCTGCGCCATGATCTCGCGCAGGTCCTCGGCCAGGTAGCTGAAAAAGTTGATGACGTGCTCCGGCTGGCCGCGGAACTTGGCGCGCAGAACAGGGTCCTGCGTCGCGACGCCGACGGCACAGTTGTTCTGGTGGCAGCGCCGCAGGTACACGCACCCGAGCGTGATCAGCGGCGTGGTCGCGAACCCGAACTCTTCGGCGCCCAGCATTGCCGCGATGGCGACGTCGCGCGCAGTCTTGAGCTGTCCGTCGGTCTGCAGCACCACGCGCCCGCGCAGATCGTTGAGGACCAGCGTCTGGTGCGTCTCGGCGAGGCCCAGCTCCCAGGGCAGCCCCGCGTACTTGATGCCCGTCCAGCGTGCCGCGCCCGTGCCGCCGTCGTGGCCGGCGACGAGGATGTGGTCCGCCAGCGCCTTGGCCACGCCCGACGCGACGACGCCGATGCCCACCTCCGACACCAGCTTCACCGACACGCGCGCCCTCTCGTTGGCGCTCTTCAGATCGAAGATCAGCTGCGACAGGTCCTCGATCGAGTTGATGTCGTGGTGCGGCGGCGGCGACACCAGCGTCTCGCCCGGCGTCGTATGGCGCGTCTT
>JANBOI010000223.1:0-13110 GCA_027595825.1 Coemansia biformis
CATGCCGCTGCACTCGCTCGACTTTGGCGCCGGCGGGCCCGAGATCCTGTCGTGCGACCACTACATCCGCGAGGGCATGCTGCGCCTGTTTGCCAACAAGCAGGACGGCGGCGTCGACGTGGTCATGAACTACCGCGACAGCTGCTTCAGCTATCTGAAGGCGTCCGCCGACCTGCTCAAGTACGCCGACGTGATATTCTAGTGCGGCAGAGGCGCTCTATTAGCCTATACAAGCTCCGCCAGTAGCACAAGGAGACTAGCACCTTTTGCCCAGCAGATATCCAAAGTACGAGAGTGGCAGGTGGTCGGGCGCGGGATCCGCGATGGCTGGCTGGAGCTCGGGCGGCTGCGAGTCTTCGACGCGCTTGCTGTATCGCCGCAAGCAGAGCTGGGCAAAGTCATACATCCCCCTCTCCTCCAGCCTGCTCACCAGTGTCTCCAAGAGTTGCCGCGGCACAAAGGGCAGAACAGCAAACGAATCCTCAAACACGACCACGGCCTCCTTCAGCAGCGACTGGTCCACCAGACCCGAAATCAGCAGCGCAAATGTATAGGCGTCGCACTGGCCGCTGGCCAGGAAGTCGTTGTACTCTGCGTGCTCCACCAGCGGGGTCGGGCGGCCTGCCATGTACGCATAGACGTCGAGCGCTTGGTGCGGCTGGCCGGCTGCAAAGAATCCGCGGATGAGGATATTTGCTGTGACGCGGTGCAGACGCCCGCTTTGCTCGCGCAGGTCCTTGAACAGCTCGGCTGCGGTGGCGACGCTGGACCCGCGCGCGAAGGAGCGCAGGAGCATGTCGAACGTCTCAACTGTCGGGTCCATCGACTCTACCTTGGTCATATGGTCGTACACCCGCTGCGCCGTGTCCTGGTCACGGGCCAGAGCAAACAGCGATATCGCCACGTGGTAGAGGCCCTGCGGAACAGCAACGCTTGACGATGCCGCGGCCAGATCCTCGACGACGCCGCGCAGCCGGCCGACCAGCTCACGGAGCTCGCCGTCGGCCATGGCTCCGGACACACGCGGAGAGACCCTGCCCGCGTTCCGCGTGTACGCATCGACGAGCTGGTGTGACTGGGTCAGCAGGGCAGCAAAAGCCAGCACGCTTTCTGGGAACCGTGCGCGCAGCAGCGCGAACGTGTGCAGCATGGTGGCGGTGCTGCCTGCCCGGCCGTGCCCAATGAGCGCGACGAGCAGCGCATCCTCAGCGTGTTGCTCATCGTGAGCGGCGTCGGGCGCCTGAACAAGGTTGCAGTCGCGCGCAACAGCCTGCACAGTGCTCGAATAGATACCCCAGGACGGACAGAACCAGTTTTCGTCGGTTACCTCCCGGAACAGCCCTAGGGCGCTCAGCCCCATGCCCATCGAAGCGTAGTACGCAAACACACGCTCCAGGTGCTGCGCGGTGCACTGAGCCCGCGGGTGGCGCCTCAGATCTGCCACGGCGGCCAGCGCGTAGTCAACACGACCGTGGCGCACAAAGTTGTCGATGAACATGGCAAATATGTGCTCGTTCATCTGCAGTAGCGCATCCTCGCTGGATACAATGAGGCGGTAGATCTGGTGCAGCTCCTGGGCGTCCGTCTCGGCGTTGCACGCGTTGCGGAGGAGGATGCCGAATGTTGTGTAGTTTGTCGCGACGCCGCTCGCCACAAACCGCTCAAAGACGGTGAGGAAACAGCTCGTGTTGCCGCTCTTTCCAGACACTGTCAGCAGCTCGTTCAGGAGCCCTGTGCGCAGGGCGGAGTCGTAGCGGGGCTGCAACACGAGCACCAGCAGCTCCTCGATAAGTGCGTACAGCTCCGAGTTGGGCAGATGGCCGCCCAGCAGAGCGCCGCGCAGCACTGTCGCATAGACGTGCGGCGTGATGGCGTCGCGGTACTGCTCGTCGCTCTTCATGCTGAGGAACACGTCCATCGCCCGGTCCGGCCGGCTGCCACGAAAATACGCCGCGATGACCTGCCGCATGGCTGGCATCGACAGATAGGCGCCCGCCGCGCGCTGCGTGCGCTCACAGTGCTGCGCGACCTCGCTGATGACCTGCTGGTGCTTGCCGAGCCGGTTCAGCGCGCGCAGATACAAACTGAACTCTGCGTCCGAGTCCAGCGGACGGCCCAGCGCTCGAAAATCGGCAAATATTCGGACCACATGCTCAAAGCGCCAGTGGTACCTGGCCGAGCCGCGCATGAACATCAGCTCGCCGACGAGCAGGCTGACGGCCGGCGGCGGGATCTGGAGCAGCAGGACCGCTGCATCCGGGTGCGCAGCGATCTTGGCGTACTGGTCCCACGCAGAAACCACGGGCTCCTGCGCGCGGTCGCCGCTCCCGGGGCCCTCCGCAGCGCCAGCAGCGCCAAGGCGGCGCATGCGGGACACAAATTCGCGAACCAGCTCATGTGCATACGGCGGTGCGCGGTCAGTGCCACCCGACTCGGCCAGGGCACCAGCCTCGCGCTGGAGCTCGCACTCGAGCCTGGCAGCCAGCGAGCGCCGGATCCGCAGCCGCCCCCTGTGCTGCCGCTGCCAGGCGTGGTCCGCGTCCGCATCGACAGCCCCGGGCGCTGCACAGGGCGCTGCACAGGGCGCAGCCAGCCGCGCGCGCCGCCGCCCGGGCCCTCGGGTGCTCGCGGGCGCGGGGCCGGCCACCACGCCCCTGATCGCCGCAGCCACAGCGTCTGAGCATGCCGCCGCTGACCCGCATCCAGAGCGCGCCGTCAGTCTCCGCGCTGGAGGGCCGACACGCAGCGCACACGGGCAGGCGTGTCGCAGAGCCGCGAACATGGCGGCGCCGGTCAATTGGAAGCGCCGAATGCCGCGGAATGGAGGCGAGGCCGATGGCGCAGCCAGGGGCGCTGCGGGTGGCCTTTTCGTGTGCAAGCCGTGCAGATCAGCGGCCTAATCGGCAGGCGGCTAATCTCCGTGTGGCGGGTGATCTCTCCCACGCTCGCGGTGTTGGGTGTGCCTTTACAGTCACGTGAGTGCACGTAGGATAATGCCACGTTCCCGGTTTTTCGCCTGCTGCAACGTGGATGTTGATCCGGGCCCGCTCGCAGTCTGCCAGTCCGCCGTCCCTCCGTGATAATCGGCAACGGCTGCCGCTAGTCTTGCGCTTGCGGCTCCTCCCTCTTGCTTCTCCCAGCTTTCTGCAACGGCTCATTCAGGTTTCCCCGAGCACCGCCGCTATTGCTCTAATACCTCCAAGCAGCGTATCCCCTGCTCCCTGCGTGGCCAGGAACACTGCAACCCCGACCCGGCAACCCGACTTGGCTGACTAGTGTGCCTGCACATTCCGGCTCCGCCTTCCTATTATAGCAAGTGGTAGGTGCTGACACGCTGAGCACCCCCCACTGCTACTGGCGACAGCCCGCTACCGCCCAGCTAATAAGCATTGCCAGCGGCTCCTGGCTACGCGGGGGCTATTTACGCCGGATCGGAACTCCTACTGCGCCTGTGTAGCTTGCCCGACAACCCGTGCGGCGTAGCGCGCTACCGGTATTACCTCTCCACCCCCCACGAGGCAAGTGCAGGCCCTACCGCCCCCGCGCCGTAGACGCCTGTAGACCCCGCGCACCAAAACGCAGCAGCCATGGCAGTTCCACAGAGCGTAGAGAAGTTTGTCGGTAAGTAACTCGGGCCTGGGGTAGTGGCGGCGGCCGGGCGAGACGGGCAGCGCGTATTGGGCGCTACGTCTCCCGTATTGCATCTGACCCGGCGGAGCCACCCGGCTACTGCGCGGCCCCCGCAGAGGAATGGCCGCTGGGATGGCCTCGGCGGCCCGCCCCTTCTTCTCCCAGACATCGCGCCCGCCCGCCTCCCAAGCCACTATAGCACACTTTACGGACGCGCGCGGCCCCGACTTGCTACTCCCTGCTCACCCAGCCGCAAAGCCATGACTGTTTGTACGGAGAGCGTAGGCGGTAACACCATCGACGCGGCGACCAACCACAAGGTGCGCGACTTTGTCAAGGACCATGGCGGCCACACGGTGATTACGCGCGTGCTGATTGCCAACAACGGCATTGCCGCGGTGAAGGAGATCCGCAGCGTGCGGCAGTGGGCCTATGCGACGTTTGGCGACGAGCGCGCCATCGAGTTTGTGGTGATGGCGACGCCCGAGGATCTCAAGGTCAACGCCGAGTACATTCGCATGGCCGACCAGTACGTCGAGATCCCCGGCGGCACCAACAACAACAACTACGCCAACGTTGACCTCATTGTCGACGTTGCCGAGCGGACTGGCGCCCATGTAAGTCGCGATGCTGCATACCTACGGCCATGCGCACCCTGTAGCGCCTGCACCTGCGCCTTCACCTGCGCTAACTCTGTCGTTTTCTGTCTGTGTCTGCCATTTATTGCTGCATCCCGGTGATGGCGATTGTGGCGGCGGCACTTTCGCACATGTGGTACGGCGTTGTTCGCTGGGCGCCATCGCAACTCACACGCACTCGTGACGGCGTAGGCTGTTTGGTAAGTTGCTCGTGACATTGAACGTGTCGACTTGCGCTGGCGTGAGCGTCGGGCAGAGTGCACTCGCGCGGTGTTACATACCGGCCCGCCCACGCCGGCCATTCGCTGCCGTCGGAGCTGGAGACCGTGCTTGCTAACTGACTCCAAAAGCGCTTCGCCTGGCGCGCGTCTTGTCTTGATTGCGCGCCGCTGCTGCACACCCCGCGCTGTAGGGCAGGCTGGGGCCATGCTTCAGAGAACCCGCTGCTGCCCGAGTCGCTCCGGGACAGCAAGAGCAAGATCGTGTTCATTGGGCCGCCGGGGTCTGCTATGCGCAGCCTGGGCGACAAGATCTCGTCGACCATTGTGGCCCAGCACGCCGAGGTGCCGACGATGCCGTGGAGCGGCGACGGCATTACGGACACGCAAATGAACGACCAGGGCCATCTGGAGGTCCCGGACGGGGCATACCAGGCCGCAACGACCCACAGCATGGAGGAGGGCCTGGTGCAAGCCCAGCGCATCGGCTTCCCGGTGATGATCAAGGCGAGCGAGGGCGGCGGCGGCAAGGGCATCCGCATGGTGTCGAGGGAGGCCGACTTTGCGTCGGCCTTCCTGCAGTGCCAGGCCGAGGTGCCCGGGTCGCCCATCTTCATCATGAAGCTGGCCGGCGAGTCGCGTCACCTGGAGGTCCAGGTCCTGGCCGACCAGTACGGCAACGCCATCTCGCTGTTTGGCCGCGACTTCTCCGTGCAGCGCCGCCACCAGAAGATCATTGAGGAGGCGCCCGTCAGCATCGCCGAGGCCGACACCTTTGAGAAGATGGAGAAGGCCGCCGTGCGCCTGGCCCGCCTCGTCGGCTATGTCAGCGCAGGCACCGTCGAGTACCTGTACACGCCGGCCGACAACCGCTTCTACTTCCTGGAGCTTAACCCGCGCCTGCAGGTTGAGCACCCGACGACCGAGATGGTCTCGGGCGTCAACCTCCCCGCCGCACAGCTTCTGGTCGCCATGGGCATCCCGCTGCACCGAATCCGCGAGATCCGCCAGCTGTACGGGCTCGACCCCAAGGGCACGTCGCCGATCGACTTTGACTTTGCGTCGCCGCAGGCCGCTGAGACCCAGCGCAAGCCGCGCGCCAAGGGCCATGTCATTGCTGTGCGCATCACGGCCGAGAACCCCGAGGCCGGCTTCAAGCCCAGCAGCGGGATGATGCAGTCGCTAAACTTCCGCAGCAGCACCAACGTGTGGGGCTACTTTTCGGTGTCGCCGAACGGCGGTCTGCACGAGTTTGCCGACTCGCAGTTCGGGCACATCTTTGCGTACGGCGGCAGCCGCGAGCAGGCGCGCCAGGCCATGGTGGTGGCGCTGAAGGAGATGTCCATCCGCGGCGACTTCCGCACGCCTGTCGAGTATCTGGTGCGCCTGCTGGAGATGCCCGACTTCCGCTCCAACGCGTTTACGACCGCGTGGCTGGACCGCCTTATCTCGGACCAGCTGACGGCGGAGCGCCCCGACGCGGACCTGGCCGTGATCTGCGGCGCCGCCGCGATGGCGCAGAGCGAGAGCGCGCGCCTGCAGACCGACTTCCGCACCGCAATGGACCGCGGCCAGGCGCCAAGCCGCGAGCTGCTCAAGACGACGTTTCAGGTCGAGTTCATCTACGAGGGTGTGCGCTACCGCTTCATTGCCAGCCGCACGGGGCCTACCGGGTGGATGCTTTATCTGAACGGCGGCCGCACGGCCGTGGGCGTGCGGCCGCTGAGCGACGGCGGGATCCTGGTGCTGCTCGACGGAAAGAGCCACGCGTGCTACGTCAGTCCCGAGGTTGGCGCGACGCGTCTGCTGGTCGACGAGCGCACGTGCCTGCTCGAGGAGGAAGTTGATCCGACGCAGCTCCGCTCGCCGTCGCCAGGCAAGCTGGTGCGTCTGCTGGTGGATTCGGGCGACCATGTCAAGAGCGGCGAGGCGTACGCCGAGATCGAGGTCATGAAGATGTACATGCAGCTGACGACCTCCGAGGACGGCATCGTGCAGTTTGTCAAGCAGCCTGGCGCTGGGCTGGCCGCTGGCGAGGTCATCGGCGTGCTGACGCTGGATGATCCGTCGCTCGTCAAGCACGCCCGGCCATTCGAAGGCCAGCTGCCCGCGTTCGGCCCGCCGCAGGCGTACGGAACCAAGACGCACCAGCTGCTGCGCCGCAGCCTGTCGCTGGCGAGCAACGCGCTGGACGGCTACGACACCTCGCAGCCCCCTGCGCAGCTGCTCCAGGAGCTCGGCGGTCTGCTGAAGCGCCCCGAGCTGCCGTTCCTGGAGGCAAGCGAGGTGCTGGCGGCGCTGCACAGCCGCCTTCCGGCGCGGCTCTCCGCAACGCTGCACGCGGAGCTGACCGCTGCGCAGGAGGGCGGCGCCGAGTTCCCGGCACGCGCGCTGCTGGGCGCAGTCAGCGATTTCCTCGTCAGCCTTGCGCCGGCGCAGACGGTCACGCTGACAGCCACGATGGAGCCGCTAATGCAGGTTCTGGACGCGTACCGCGACGGACTGGACGCGCACGAGCGCGACGTGTTTGTGTCGCTGCTGCAGCGCTACGTCGACACTGAGGAGATCTTCTCGCAGTGCGCGAACGAGGAGGAGGCGTTCTTTGCGCTGCGCGAGAAGCACCGCGCGCAGCCGGAGCTGATAGTCGAGGCGATGGTGTCGCATGCGGGCGCGGCGACAAAGAACAAGATGGTGCTGGCGCTGCTCGACGCCATCCGCCCGGCGCACACGCGCAGTGGCGGCATGGACGCAAAGTACGAGGCGGTGCTCAAGCGCGCAGCCGAGCTATCGGGCCGCACGACGGCAAAGGTGGCGCTGAAGGCGCGCGAGGTGCTGCTGCAGGGCCAGGTGCCGTCGCTGGAGGAGCGCCAGCGGCAGATGGAGCAGATGCTGCGCGCATCGGTTACCGAGACGGTGTACGGCAGCGGCGAGGAGTTCCGCACGCCCAGCTACGACGCGATCCGCGACCTGGTCGTGACCAACTACTACGTGTACGACGTGCTGCTGAGCTTCCTGCAGCACGCGAACCCGCACATCCGGCTGGCCGCGCTGGAGGTCTACGTGCGCCGTGCATACCATATGTACAGCCTGGTCGACTTTGACTACCTGACCGAGCCTGGCGAGTCGTTCATGGTGCACTGGCGCTTCGTACTGCAGGACGACTCGTCGGGCATGTTTGTCAGCCGGATCGGCGCGGACCCGAGCGTGTCGGACCTCAAGCGCATCATGAGTGTGTCTGACCTGAACTTTGCCGTTGACAAGGACGCCGATCCCATGCAGTATCTGCGCCAGGGCGCGATGGCCTCGTTTGACACGTTCGAGGCGATGGAGGCCGGCTTCGAGCGGTTGCTGGGCCTGATCGCGCCCAGCGGCACCGAGGCGAGCTCGCGCGCCGAGTCGCCGGCGCTGGGCATGCGGCCGCTGAACCGCCTTGCGCCGATGAGCGCGCTGAGCGGCGACACGCCGCGGCGCAACAGCGACGGCCAGGCGGCGCCGGGCGGGCGCGGGCCGCGGATCGAGCACGTCATAAACGTGGCACTGCAGGTGCCGTCGGACGACCCGTTCGACGACGACACGTGGGCGGAGCGGATGCAGGAGTTCTCGGCGGCGCACGCGACAGAGCTGCGCGAGTGCGGCATCCGCCGGCTGACGTACGTGCTGCAGCGCGCGGACCAGCACCCGGGCACGTTCACGTTCCGCGAGAGCACGGACTACGCCGAGGACAAGACCATCCGGCACATCGAGCCGGGGCTGGCGTACCAGCTGGAGCTGCCGCGGCTGGCCAACTTTGATATCCGGCCGTGCTTCAGCGACAATCGCCAGTTGCACATCTACCACGGCGTCAGCAAGGACAACGCGGCTGACAGCCGCTTCTTTGTGCGCGTGTTGGTGCGCCCAGGGCGGCTGAGCACGGTGGTGGCGACGGTGGAGTATCTGATCTCCGAGTCGGACCGGCTGCTCAACGACATCCTCGACGCGCTGGAGATCCTGACGGCCGAGCACCCCAACAGCGACTGCAACCACCTGTTCATCAACTTCCTGCCCATCTTCAACCTGGACGCGTCGCAGTTTGAGCCGGCGTACCGCGGGTTCCTGGAGCGCCACGGCAAGCGGCTGTTCCGTCTGCGCGTGACGGCGGCCGAGATCCGCTTCCTGGTGCAGACGGGTGGCGACGACAGCAGCATGCCGACGCCATTCCGCTTCTGCATCTTCAACAAGTCTGGGTTTGTACCGACGCTGGAGAACTACATCGAGGAGCGCGACGAGCGCGGCGAGTGGGTGTTCCGGTCGCTGGACTCGCCCGCTGGCGCGTACCACGGCAAGCTGGTGGCCACGCCGCTGCAGCCCAAGGAGTGGCTGCAGCCGCGGCGCTACAAGGCGCACGTCATGGGCACGACGTATGTCTACGACTTCCCGGACCTGTTCCGCCAGGCGGTTTCAGTCCAGTGGGCGCGCATCGCGAAGATGGGAGGCCGCGTGCAGCCGCCGCCGCAGCTGCTGGAGGCGCGCGAGCTGGTGTGGGACGAGAGCACGCAGGAGCTGGTCGTGTCCGACCGCGAGCCCGGCCGCAACGCCTGCGGCATGGTTGCTTGGGTCGTCACGATGTACCCGCCCGAGGCGCCGGCCGGGCGCAACGTCGTCGTGATTGCCAACGACATTACGTTCAAGATCGGCTCGTTTGGCGTCGACGAGGACATGGTGTTCTACCGCGCGACGCTCTTTGCGCGCAAGCACGGCTACCCGCGCGTCTACCTGTCTGCAAACTCGGGCGCGCGGATTGGGCTTGCCGACGAGATCCGCGACCTGTTCCGCCCGTGCTGGCGCGACGACGCCGACCCCGCCCAGGGCTTCGAGTACCTGTACCTGTCCGAGGATGACTATGCGCGGCTGGAGGCGCGCGAGGGCGGTAGCGTGCGCTCGGTCATCACCGAGCGCGTTGAGACGCCGGCTGGCGAGGTGCGCCACCGGCTGCTGACGGTCGTCGGCGCCGCAGATGGCTTGGGCGTCGAGAACCTGCGCGGGTCGGCCATGATTGCCGGCGAGACGTCGCGTGCGTACCACGACATCTTCACGGTGACGCTGGTTACATGCCGGTCGGTTGGCATTGGCGCGTACCTGGTGCGGCTGGGGCACCGGTCGGTGCAGAATGAAGGCCAGCCGATCATTCTGACGGGCATGTCGGCGCTGAACAAGGTGCTGGGCCGCGAGGTGTACACATCGAACTTGCAGCTCGGCGGCACGCAGGTGATGTACAAGAACGGCGTCTCGCACATGACGGCAGAAAACGACTTTACGGGCATCTGCAAGATTGTGCGTTGGCTGTCGTTTGTGCCGGCAGTGCGCGGGGCGCCGCTGCTGCCAGTGCCGCTTGTGATGCAGCTCGACCCTGTCGACCGCCCGATTGCCTACGAGCCGCCGGCTGGCCCCTCGGATCCGCGCCTGTTCCTTGCAGGTGCGGACACGGAGGCGGGCTGGCTGAGCGGGTTCTTTGACCGCGGGTCGTTTGTGGAGACCCTCGGCGGGTGGGCGCGCACTGTGGTGACGGGCCGTGCGCGCCTGGGCGGCATCCCCATGGGGGTGATTGCGGTGGAGGGCCGCACGGTCGAGAACATCATTCCGGCAGACCCGGCGAACCCGGCCTCCGAGGAGCAGGTGCTGCAGGAGGCGGGCACCGTGTGGTATCCGAACAGCGCGTACAAGACGGCACAGGCGATACAGGACTTCAACAATGGCGAGCAGCTGCCGCTGATTATCTTTGCCAACTGGCGCGGCTTCTCGGGCGGCCAGCGCGACATGTACTTTGAGGTGCTCAAGTACGGCTCCTACATTGTCGACGCGCTGACCCAGTACCGCCAGCCGGTGTTTGTGTACATTATCCCGAACGGCGAGCTGCGCGGCGGCGCGTGGGTGGTCATCGACCCGACGATCAACCCGGACATGATGGAGATGTACGCGGACGAAAAGTCGCGCGGCGGCGTGCTGGAGCCCGAGGGCATCGTCGAGATCAAGTTCCGCAAGCCGCAGATGCTGGCTGCGATGGAGCGCCTCGACCCGCAGGTGTGCGAGCTGCGCCGCGCGCTGAGCGACCGCGACCTGCCGCCCGCGCGCGCTACCGAGCTCAAGCAGCAGCTCGAGGCACGCGAGAAGGAGTTGCTGCCCGTTTACACGCAGATGGCCGTCCAGTTTGCGGACCTGCACGACCGCGCCGGCCGCATGGCTGCCAAGGGCGTCATCCGCGAGGAGCTCAGCTGGCCGCGCGCGCGCGCGTACTTCTACAACCGCCTGCGCCGCCGCCTCGCCGAGGAGCAGCTGGTCAAGAGCATTGCAGCTGTGCGCCCCGGCATGACGCACGCCGAGAAGCTGGGCTTGGCCCATGTGTGGGCTGCCGAGGCCGGCGTCGACACTGGGGATGACAAGGCCATTGCCGCGTGGCTCTGCGAGCGCAGCGACGACGCCGCGCAGCGCCTGGAGGACTGGAAGGCTGCGGTCGAGTCTGAGGACGTCACCGCGCAGGTCAAACGCACGTCCGACGACGCCCTGGTTGCTGCTCTGCAGCAGCTGTCGCCCGAGCGCCGCGAGCGCCTGCTGGCCAGGATCAGCAACTGAGTACCCTGCTTCTCTGCTCTGGCAGTCATTGCCAAGAGAGCAACTCGTTTCTGCTAATTATATTGATGGGTCTTGAGTAGAAGTGATGATTGCCACAAACATGCAGCCTGGGGCAGAAGCAGGGGGCTGTGGGTGTTTGTAGCATCTGTCTGAGGCTGTGCCACATGCAGCGAATGACTGCATAGCAAGGAGATGCCACCAGGGCTGAGCTCCATTGAAGCCATGTGCAGTTCACCAGGGCCTCCTCCAGCCACTGGTGAACTACAAACACTTCTACCGTGTTGTGCAAAAGAGTTTGCACTGATTGAAAATGGAACATGTGTTGGGTGGGAAGCATGTTTGTGTGTGCAGGTGGTGGCATTTGTGGCAGATGAGGGAGATTGTGTTGCCCCCAGGGCATGCTTGCATTGGCCGGGATGTGTCCATTGGCAGTGGTGGTTTTGTGTCAGTTGGGTGTGGTTTGGTACACGACTCTCTAGTGCCACTAGCCCTTTCCTCAAGCTGTTTATTCCACACATAATGGTATCTACAAAAGAATGCATGCTCACTGCAACCATCCTCACACAAGGCAGCTATAGCTGTCCTTTTTTTGGTAGTGACTGTCATGAGACAAGAAGATGTCATGCAGCAAGACAAGACATGTCAAGTGGAATGTCACAGGCACAGACTGTTGTGCATAAATATGCACATTTGACAATGTGCAGACACAGCCATCAGTGGAACCTGTGGGAAGACACTGGCATGGTGTTGTATGAGAAAAGTATCCCATTGAGAGTCAAAACTAAACTGAGGAACCAGAACAGAAGAGAAGGGGGCAGAACCCGGGCCGCCCCTAAATACTCCCAGCGAGGGAGGTGCTGACAATGTGCACAACATGGAGGCTGCAGGAAATCACTCAACATGGGGGGTGCAGGAAATCACACAACACATGGGTTCCACACATATAAGGGTAATAGGCCCGCCTTTCCCTCCTGTTGAAGAAGGAACCCTGACATGCTTCACATTTGGTAGCACCATCCTTTCTTTTGACGGACAAACATGGAACCCAGAACTGAGTGGCTTCATGCATGGGCAACTGACCAGGAAGCCCACATATGGCTGGCAGTGGTGGAAGTGGTGGCTAGTGTGACTGGCCAGGACTGCAAGCATGCTCTCCTCCACTTCTACCACCACCAGCCATATGTGGGCATCTTGGTTAGTTGCCCCTGCATGAAGCCACACAGTTCTGGGTTCCATGTTGGTCTGTCAAAAGAAAGGATGGTGCTACCAAATGTGAAGCATGTCAGGGTCCCTCCAGGAACAGGAGGGGAAGGCGGGGCTATTCCCCTTATATGTGGAACCTATGATGGTGTCTTCCCACGGGTTCCACTGGTGGCTGTGTCCACCCATTGTCAAATGTGCATATTTATGCACAACAGTCTGTGCCCATGACATATCACTTGACATGTCTTGTCTTGCTGCATGACATGACATGTTGCCTCGTGACAATGCTGGTGTCTTCCCACGGGTTCCACTGGTGGCTGTGTCCATCCATTGTCAAATGTGCATATTTATGCACAACAGTCTGTGCATGTGACATCCCACTTGACATATCTTGCTGCATGACATGTCTTGTTGCCTCGTGACAAGCACTTACATGGGCAGCCACCCACTAGGGGTGGCTGCCTGTTAACCTCGAGGAAGAACCACTCTATAGCTGCACAGTGCATATTGCATACTATTGATATGAACTGGTATGTTCTGCTGTTCTGTTCTGTTCTGCCTCCCACTAACTGATGTCAACAGACACATCCCGGCCAATGCAATCATGCCCCAGGGGCAATGCAATTCCCCTCATCCACTGCAAACATCGCCACCTGCACATGCAAACTTATTTCTGACCCAACACACTCTCTTCTGACCCAGCGCAAGCTCCTTTGCAAAACACAGTATTCAAGACCCCCTTGTTTAGGTTTATTGCAGTTTTTTTGCCTTGGCTGCCCGCCTGTGCATAGAATAGGGCAGCCCAGTTGCAAAGC
>JANBOI010000224.1:0-13059 GCA_027595825.1 Coemansia biformis
GGTCCCCGGATCACCCGCGTCTGCTGCATCGGCGCCGGCTACGTCGGCGGGCCGACCAGCGCAGTGATGGCGGCCCGGTGCCCCGGTATCCAGTTCGCCGTGGTGGACAGCGACGCCGGGCGCATTGCGGCGTGGAATTCCGACAAGCTGCCTATCTACGAGCCGGGGCTTGAAGAGCTTGTGCGCAGCCAGCGCGGGCAGAACCTCAGCTTCTCCACCGACGTCGACGCGGCGGTGCGGGGTGCGGACCTCGTGATGCTCGCGGTCAACACGCCGCTCGGGCAGCACGGGCAGGGCCTTGGCGGGGCGACAGACCTGCGGTGCGTCGAGGAGTGCGCGCGTGCGGTTGCGCGGGCGGCGCGGCGGTCGACCATCGTTGTTGAAAAGTCCACGGTGCCGTGTCGGACGGGCGCGCTGATCGCAAAGATCCTCCAGCAGCACGGCCGGCCGGGCGTGGAGTTCCATGTGCTGTCGAACCCCGAGTTCCTGAGCGAGGGCACCGCGGTGCGGGATCTGCTCCAGCCAGACCGCGTGATCATCGGCGGTCAGGCGGACTCGGACGACGCGCAGCGCGCCCTCTGCTCGCTGTACGCGCGGTGGGTGCCCGAGGAGCGCATCGTGACGATGGGGCTCTGGTCCGCGGAGCTGACAAAGCTGGCGTCGAACGCGCTGCTGGCCCAGCGCGTGTCGAGCATCAACTCTATCAGCGCGGTGTGCGAGGCGGTTGGCGCCGACATTGCCGACGTGTCGCGCGGATGCGGCATGGACTCGCGCATCGGCGGCCAGTTTCTACGCGCCTCGATCGGGTTTGGCGGCTCGTGCTTCTACAAGGACATCATGGGCCTCGTCTGGCTCAGCGAGTCCCTGGGCCTGCACGAAGTCGCCGAGTACTGGGACCAGGTGCTGCGGATGAACGACTCGCAGACCGCTCGCTTTGTCCGGCGAGCCACCCAGGCGATGGGCGGTGACCTGGACGGGGCGCAGGTGGCGGTGCTCGGGTTTGCCTACAAGGCCGGGACCGGCGACACGCGCTGCACGCCTGCGGCCCGCGTCTGTGAGCAGCTGCTTGCCCGTGGCGCGCGTCTGGCCATCTACGACCCCAAGGTGCCCGAGCGGCAGATCCGGGACTGCCTGGCGCCGCACGAGGCCGCCCGCTGCTCGTCAGACCGCCGGCTGCGGATCTGCAGCGATGCCTACAAGGCTGCCAGCGGGGCTCGGGCCGTGCTTGTGCTGACGCCGTGGGCCGAGTTTGGCTGCCTAGACTGGGCCAGGATCCATGGGCTGATGGCGCAGCCCGCATATGCCGTCGACGGCCACCGGGTGCTCGACGGCCTGGCCCTTGAGCAGCTCGGCTTCCGCACGGTCTCGATCGGGGCACGGTCAGAGTACGCCGACTGCTGAGTGTGGATAGATTATTACATGTAGCTAAGCGCACGGCCAGTATGCCTAATGAAAGCCGACACCACTGTACGGATCCGCGCTGCGGCAGCACCTGGAGATCCTGGCGGATCCGAAGCCGGCCAGAGTCACGTGGCACACTGCAATAATAGGTGCTCCGCGTCGGGCCTGCGAGCACTGCCGCCCGGCGCCTGGCGCACGGCCCGGCCCGGATGGGCGGGGGGTTCTCGGTGCAGCGCTCGGCACGACCAACACATCTACCTCGGCATCCCACCACCCTCGGCCCGACTTGTGACTCGCGTGTACTCGTCCAGTGCCCCCCAGCTTGCCGTGTCGCTCGCCCGTGCTCGAGGGCGGGGAGGGGGACTGTATTCCGGTGCTGCCGACAGGGACGACACGGGTTGGGCCAGCGAACACATAGCCCCCCTTTGTGAACGGCACAACGAGCGCCATGTCCCAGCTGCAGCCATATGTCGACCGCAAGGTGACGGTGGTGATGGGCGACGGCAGGGTCGTTGTTGGGACGCTCCGCGGCCTGGACCAGACAACCAACATCATCATGCAGGGCTGCCAGGAGCGCGTCTTTTCCGAGGACGAGGGAGTGGAGGTTGTGGATCTGGGACTGTACCTGGTCCGCGGCGACAACATTGCACTCATCGGGCTGATGGACGAGGAGGCCGACGCCGCCATTGACCTGGATAATCTAAAGGCAGCGCCGCTGCCGGCGGTGAGACATTAGCCGGCGGCGCGGCACCAGCCGCCACGAGCGGGGAGGGCGTGGGCGGGTCTGCCAGCAGCGCACATGCGTAGTCGCACATGTAATGTTACCGCTGCTCCTTTTATGCTATATACAGACTCTGTGTTGTCGCGCGGGATGTGCTGCTGTGGCTGATCTTCCTGTGTGTATGGTGTATACGCTAGTAGGTAGTGAAAATGCTGATGGATAGAATAGACGAGAAGCGAGGGGGAGGGGAGCAATGACTCAGAAGGCGGCTGGAGTGCGCACGCCGCGCACCACCTGCGGGTACGCCTCGGCGACCATGGCAAACAGGCGCGGGTTGTTGCGGGCCATGGTGCCGGGATCCTCGGCAAGGCAAACAAAGGTGGTGGCGGCGCCCGAGTCTATGCACTTGAGCAGCACGGTGAACATGCTCATGGCAAGGAGGAAGGCTGCGATGATGATGGGCACGGTGTACGAGCCGGTGGCGTTGTACTCGGGCTTTGTGATTGTGATGTAGAGCCAGGCGACCAGGGCGACCACCGAGGCGCACATGAACGCGCCCATCTGCAGCACGTTGCCGATGAGCGAGTCGTTGATCAGGGCGTCGATGCCGCGGTCCTTGACCAGGGTCCACGTGTCCTTGGCCGCTTGCACGAAGGGCTTGCCATAGACGGCAATCTCGACGTAGGCGTACTTGTTGAAGAACTCGACAATGCCCTCGATGCACCCCAGGATGCAGTCCAGGCAGCACCCGATCAGCTGCGCGGCCAGGTTGTCGTCGTTCTGCGAGCGGAAGGCGCGGACAATGGCGCGGATCGTCTGGATGATGGCGACAATCAGCGACCCGAAGCAGATGCTGCCAAACGACGTGGTCATTGCGCGCTTCAGCGACGACAGCGTGACGTGCTTGGTCGGGTAGCCGTAGGGCGAGCCCTCGAAGAAGTAAAAGGTGGCAAACGTGCCGCAGATGGTCGTGTGGAGCACGTTGATGATCACGCCGGATGTCCAGTAGAAGGAGAAGACCATGAAGACCCAGGACAGGATCTGGGGCACGTTGGTGCACGACTGGTACTGGCGGCCGTTGCGGTCGGTGTGGGTGGTGCAGTGCTGGTACTTGTCCATGTACTTGAAGCTGCCGACAAAGGCCAGCGACCACAGGGCGCTGTATGCGGCCTGCACGAGCAGAAAGCCCAGGCTCACAACAATAGTCGACGGGAAGCGGCGCGTGATGTGGCAGACGGTCTCGAGCACCAGCTTGGAGAACGGGAGACGATGGCGCCACGAGAACCACATTAGCGCATACATGACGCCGAATATCAGCATGATGGCGCCGGCAAACCAGATGCGAGCGGACAGGTAGTAGATGCCAGTGCCGATCATCGACACAACGGCAAACCAGAACGAGATCACGAGCATCTGTCGCGCAAACATCTGCATCAGGCCCAGGTACAGGACGCTGAAGACAATAGACACCAGCAGCACACACAGCCACATTATCATCGTCGGCTGCGAGTAAAAGTTCTTTGTCGGATGCGGCCCGCCCGGGTTCTTGAACGTCGACGATGGCAGCGAGTTGATGAACAGAGCTGCCATCACCACAAACAGCGCCAGCTGCGCGAGGAACAGGAGCGCTGCCCACAGGTCCCGGAACTTGGGCTCGCGGACGAACTTTTTCGCCCCCTTGAAGTCGTCGCCAGCACCAGCGGCCTGGTCCTGGGGCGGCGGGTAGTACGGCTCGGCTGGCGGCGGCGGCTGCTGCTGCTGCTGCTGATAGTTGCCATCGCTATAGCCGCCGTAGCCGTCGTACTGGTGCTGCTCGGGTGGCGGTGGTGGAGCCTCGTATCCACCCTGTGGCGGGGCTCCGTATCCACCCTGTGGCGGGGCTCCGTATCCACCCTGTGGTGGATAGTAGCTGTTTCCGTAGCCGTACGACATGCCTGCAATGGAAACAATAGGATGAAAGGCGCAAGGGACGGATGCAGAGCCAAGAAAGGGGCCCAACACAAACGGGCTGAGCAGAAAGGAGGCCGTCCGTAGGCACGGTTCCCATCGCAGTAAGGGGGCTCTGCACATCCAATAGCAACAGCAGCAAAAGGCCAACGCTAGCACTTCAGTGGGACTCTCGGACCCGCTACGAGCTCGGATCGTCGTCCAACTGGACGCGCAGCTGCCGTCGCCGGTTGGGTGCGTCGGCGGCGGCCAGCGGCAGGGCTGCAGCGCATGCGCCCGACTGCGGATTGGCGGGCCGGCCGGTGCCGCGGGCTGCGCGCTGGGCCTTTTTCGCGCCGGCCAGGACGAACCGTGGCGCAGCGGGCTGGCTGGTCGCAGGCGCAGCGGGCTGCTTTCCTCTTGGCGCCGGTTTGGCCACACCGCCCGCCTGGGTGCGCTGCTGCGACGCGGCAGGCGCGGCGCTCTTGCCCTCGCCGTCGTCGTCGCTGCCGGCTGTGCGGCTGAAGCTGGCTGAGCCCTCGCCCAGGTTCAGCCGCAGCACGCGCACGCCGCGACGCAGCCGCGCCTCGCGCTCCTCCTCGGCCTGCGCCCGCTCGCGCTGCCGCTTCTCAGCAGCAGCCCGCTCCTCAGGCGACGTCCACTTGCCCACGGCGTCAGGGTCAAAGTCCGCTGACTCGTCGATGAGGCGCGTGCGCTGGGCGGCGGTGCGGTCAAAGCCCAGCAGCCGCTCCTTGCGCCGCGCCGCCGCGACCCATGCCTCGGCCGCGCGCACCGCCTCGCCGTCGGCCGCCTCCCTGTCGACCCCCAGCGCACGGAACGCGCGCTCCAGGTACTCCTCCTCCGACGGCTCCTCGATCACACACGTGGAGCTGCTCGCGCTGCTGCCCGCCAGCGTCGGTTCTTTCTCGTTCCACAGCAGCTGGCGCCCCAGCGCCGGCCGCTGCTCACCAGCCATCAATCGGTGCGACCCGCTGAGCTCTGCTGGTGCTGCCGCTGTCGACGCCTTCTCGGCCAGCTGGTCCTCCTTGCGCTGGAGCTGGCGACGCATGTGCTGCTGCAGCTGCTGGTCGGGGCTATCGACCTGGCTCCCGCAGAACATGCACGGCCCAGGGCCCTCCGACTCGCAGATGATCCGGCCGCAGGCCAGGCAGTTTGTGAACAGCCCGTGCTCCGCTGCCTGGCACTCGCAGCGGACGCGCTTGCGCTGCGCCAGCCGCCGCCGCCGTACCTCCTCCTCCTTTTGCTCCCTGGCCTGCTGCTGGCGCTCCCGCTTGATTTGCCGCTGCGACTTTGCCGGCGCCTGGGCGCTGTGGGAGCCGCTGGGACTGGCGCGCGGGGTCTCCCGCGGCGGGAGCGGCGGCGGCGCGGGCTCGTCGGCGGGGAACCGCTTTGCAATCAGCGCAAATGCAAAGTCCAGCGCCAGCGGTGACTCGCCAAGCATGTCTAGCAGCTGACCCTGCAGCTCATTGGCATCGCCGATTCCCGACAGGAAAGCCGCCAGCGGCGCCGCGTCCTCCTGTGTTGCTCCAATGATTGTGGCGACCTGCTGCGTCGCCCACGCCTGCTCGGCCGCCGTCAGTTCGTGCGTGCCGCGCTGCATCGCCATTGCGCCTACGCGTGCGTGTATGGAAAAGCGTATAGGGTCAGCGGAGAAGAGCTGTGGCAAAGGCCGAGCGACGGGGCAAGAGGCGCTTTGCTTTGCGGGCAAGGCTCCCAATGCTGCGGCAGCTGCGGCCAGCGGGCTACTCCCAAAGAAGGCGCACCATGTGGACCCGGTTGTCGCGGTAGCGGCGCGCCAGCTTCTTGCCGAGGATCTCGTACATCGCTTGGACGACCAGGTCTGGGTTCCACTGGTGCTCGCGGGCAAACTCGGCGATCTGGACGCGCAGGTCGTCCTCGGCCATCCCGGACGGGTCGTCCTGGGCGCCTGCGTACAGGATGCACAGGATCTGCGCCGCCAGCACGCGGCCGGACGGCGTGCTGGCCGTCATCGACAGGCGCCGGCTCGCGCGGCGGGCCTCCATCGACTCGACGTCCTCGTTGGCGACGCTGTCGATGGCGTTGGCAAACACCTTGACCAGAAACTGGTTGGTGATGTCGATCGCGTCAGAGTTGCTGATTATCTCGGACAGCCGCTCCACGTACTGGTCGCGGGCGCCATGGAACTCGGGGCTGTCCTGTGCGGTCGCAGTCAGCCGCTGCAGCTCGCCCAGCACGCGCTCTGCGTGCTCGACCGCCGTCAGCGGCCGCCGCTTCTGGTACGCATCCCTGCGCGCCGCGAGCACCCGCTGCTTTGTCTCGAGCTCGCTCTTCAGCCGCTGCAGCTCGTCCCTCTTTGCGCTCAGCTGGGCCGCCGCCTGGCCCTCGCTCTCCCGGTCCATTGTGTGCTCCAGGCGCAGGTACGAGATCTCCTTGTCCATTGCGTCCAGCGACTGCACGTGCTCCTGCGTCTCCTGCTCCATCTCCTTGCGCTGTGCCGCGGCCTCCTCAAGCTCGCGGCGCATCTGGGGAAGCTTTGCCAGCCGCTGCCGCATCCGCGCCGTCGCCGCCAGCCGCTTCAGCTCGGCGGCCAGCTCCTCCTTGCGCAGCGTAAAGTCCTGGTAGCTGTTGGCCACCTGGTTCAGCCGGTCGTTGACCTCGGGCAGCTGGCACAGGTCTGCCAGATCCACCGTCTTGTCGTAAAACTCCTCAAACGCCTGCGCGTCCAGCTCCTTGTCGTCCTCCACGCCGAGGTTAGCGTGCTGGACGCCGATGCGCGACAGCATGTCCTCGTACACGCCCTTTGTCCCGGGCGCCACGAGCTTCGCCTCGTGCTCCTCTGCGTCGCGCACAACAAACGACGGCCGCGCGTCCGCCTCGAACTGGTGCGTCACTCCGAGCGCCGTCAGGTTGTGCCGCGGCCGCGCCAGGTCCAGCGAGCACAGCTCGTCGCCCACTGCGTCGAGCGAGTCGAGGACCGCCTTCAGAATCGCCATTGCGGGAATGCGCTAGCTTAAACACGCTGAAATTAGCAGGCCTAGCCAGTGATACGAATAATAGTCAACAAACGAAAGGAGGCGGCAGCCGCAGCCGCAGCCGAGAGCGAATGGGGCTGACCAGCCTGGCGCAGCGCCCGTTTGGCTCAGCCCATCTCTGCTCTCTGCTCGCCCACCCGCACTGATTCCAGCCGCTTGTCCGGTCCGTTCTCCCCCCCCCCGACGAGCCACTGCCGAATGCGGAGCCCGTGGGCGCGCCTCTCCTATCTGCGCCGGGCGTACTCTACGCAGCCGCCGCGCGCGGTGCGCGGCATGGCCGACCGCATCGGCACGGCAGAGCTCCGGCACCGGCACATAGTGCGCGTGGCGCAAGAGGCAGCCGAGCGGTTCGGGTTTGAGCCCATCCACACGCCCGTTCTCGAGTACTCGTCGGTGTTTGAGCGGACGCTGGGCGAGGGCACCGACGTGGTCAACAAGGAGCTCTACAAGTTCCTCGACTCGAGCCAGCAGTGGATGACCATGCGGCCCGAAGGGACCGCAAGCGTGGCGAGGGCGCTGATCACGAACGGCCTGGAGCGCAGCCTGCCGCAACGACTGTACTATTCGGGCCCAATGTTCCGCCACGAGCGCCCGCAGCGTGGCCGCCTGCGCCAGTTCGAGCAGTTTGGCGTTGAGGCCGTGGGGATCGCGCACCCGGCCAGCGACGTCGAGTGCATCCAGATGGGCTGGATCTTTCTCGAGGCCCTCGGCATCACCGGCGCGGAGCTGCAGCTTAACACCCTGGGCGACGTCAGATCGAGACTGGCGTACCGCGACTCGCTGCAAACGTACTTTGCAGAGCACCGCGGCCGGCTGTCCGAGGAGAGCCAGCGGCGGCTAGACTCGAATCCACTGCGCATCCTGGACTCGAAGGACGCCGCTGACGCCGAGGTTGTGGCAGGCGCGCCGCCGTATGCCGCGTTCCTGACCCCCGAATCGCGCTGCCATTTTGACTTTGTCAAGCGCGGACTGGAGGAGCTGCGCATCCCGTTCACGCTGAACAGCAGACTGGTGCGCGGCCTGGACTACTACCAGCACACCGTGTGGGAGGCTGTGTGCACTTCGGACCGGCTGGGCCGCTCGCAGGCGACGGTTCTTGCTGGTGGCCACTATGACGGGCTGACCGCCGCCCTGGGCGGGGTGGCATCGCTGCCCGGCGTCGGATGGGCCACGGGCATCGAGCGGCTGGCACTTCTCCTGGACGCCTCGCAGGTACCGCCGCCACCAGCTCCCGTCCCCGTCCTCGTTGTCCCAGAGCGTGCCGCCGGCCCCAGCGGCTCGGTCCGGGAGGTCAGCAGCGATGTGTACGCGTATGCGCTGCACGTGGCCAGCACGATCCGGACGCGCCACGCAGCATATGTCGTCCACGCACCAAGCAGCGGCGCTGGCCCCGCCCAGCACCAGCCGCTCGGCAAGCAGCTTGCCAGCGTGCTGTCCAGGGACCCGGCGCCACCGCGCGTGGTTATTGTCGGCAGCGCCGAGATGGCCCAGCGACAAGCTATTGTGCGGGACACTGCCTCCCAGACGCAGCGGACGGTCGACATCTGTAGCATTGTCTCTGCACTAATAGACGGGCCACCATGATGCATGCCCCGTACTGATTTGCCTGCGTGCAGACCAGTCTTTTGCAAGCATACATGCTGGTATTGCAGCCTGGCTTTGGAGCGATGGTGTGCTGCGGCTCTTCCCAGCCCGCAGCGCAGGTTGCAGGAGCCCCCAATGTGGCCGCAGAAATAGGTTGTCTACCACTGGACGTCTTCCGTATGCTGCTGTACGGCACTATGAGTCGCGAGTTTGATCGCATCAGACGCGGGGTATTGTGTGCTAAGTGAGGAAAACGAGGAGGCCAATGCTCATTGCAGGATCCACTTGGCATCCCGCCGCATATAAAGAGGTGCGTGGTTGCCGTCCATACACCCAGGTCAAACAAGCCCCACCCTCACCCGACCACGACTCCCTTGCCTCTGCTACTTGTGCCTGTCCTCAAACCCAAGCAATGGCGGACGAACGAGCCAACGCGTTTTGCAAGTCACTGCGCGAGCGCCAATCCAAGGAATATGCTACCCATCAATGCAAGGGCATGGATGGTAAACTAAAGGAGGTTGCCAAGGCGCAACGCGAGCTCCATAGGGCAAACACTGCGGAGAGCTTGGCATCAGCAAAGTTCCAGAACATGGAGAAAGAGGTGAAACGCCTAAACGAGTACACTGACAACATGCTCAGGACTACGACTGGCGGGTGCCCGAATGTGCTGTTTGATGTACTTGGCGAACTGTCCGAGGACCTGGAAGAGTACAGAGACCGCCTGGCAGAAGCAAAGAAGAAGGTTACAAGTGCTGAGGGCTATCTGGATGCTCTGGTTGATGTTTACACTAAAGCTCTACATCCCAGCGGGGACAAGCTGTTGGCTAATGCTCGCGTTGAGCCGCCAGTGCCCTCCGAGCCGCTTGCACCCGCCGAGTCGCCCACACTGCCGGAGCCAGTGGAACCATCGGAGCCGGCCGAACCACCAACATGCCAACACCAGGTCGCACTCCAAGCCATGTCGTCGGGTTGATGCACCCCCTCCATTATCCTCTCCCTTCCCAACCCGTCGACACTCTGCCGTGGCCGCAGCGTTGACCAGCTGCCACCCGTCGGCCGCGATGCACATGAAAGGTGCTCGCCCGACCACATCCTAGCAGTGTATCTTCATCTTCGTTTAGGACCTTTGTCCAATTTCGCATCGATCCTACCATCCTAGCCGCTCCTAGTGCATCAACTCGTTTGAATACTGGGGCCTTGCAAACGAGCACAAGTTAGCCTTGCTACCAGAGCCTACCAAGGTGGAGGGTACACCGGGATATACCACGGTTTGTAACTTCTATATTGGTCACATCGGCTTCGCTGGTGGATGATTAGGTATCGAAAGGTGGTTTGCAATCGCCTGGAGGACATTTTCGTTGCCCGAAATGGCCGTGCGCAGGGCCGCCACTTCGGCCTTGAGCGACAGCCACTCTAGCTGCGAGACCGCGACAGTGTCCCCGGTGCTTTGAGATTCAGCACGCTCTTTGCCCTTACTCGCGCGTTTGTTCACGGCGAGGCGCGGCGACGGCCGTGTCGACGGGCCCTCCTTCCGCCAGGAAGCGCGGCTCACCTTCTTGCGGTCGCCGAGCAGCCCCTCGGGGCTGCCATTACCATCGCCACCATCGTCGTCATTACTGTCGCTGCTATAGATCGCCTCGAGGGGCTTGTATCCTTCAGACTGGATGTCCGCTTCAGCCGCGTGGCGCAATACCAGCTCCTGCATCTCGATGCTGTCCTTGCGCGCCAGCGCGTCGATAGGGTCAGCTGCAGCCGCATAGAAGCCAATGCCGCGCGTACCGTCGTCATTGCCGCCAAACTCCTGCTGCCCGCCAGTGATGCCCGTGTAGCCGCTGGCGTGCTCGCGCGGCGACCGCTCCGATCTCGCCGACACCGCCTCGAACGACGAGATGCTGCCCGAGCGCCGCGCAGCAGCGCGTCTCCGCAGCCGCCGACGGCGCACCTTGCGGCTGCTGTGCACCGATGCGCGCGCCTCGCTAGCGTCGTCATCATTGTCAACCAGGGACTCGCCAGGCGCGGACTGGCGCGCGGCTGGCCGGGAGGTGCGTAGCTTGCGCGCGGCCTCCCACACCTGCGTAAAGTTGCGGCCGACGATGATTGATGGCAGCGCAATGAGCAAGATGCCGGCGATCATCATTGGAAACGAGACCAGCTTGCCGATAAAGGTCGTCGGCACCATGTCTCCAAAGCCGGTGGTGGTCAGCGTGACGATCGAGTAGTACGCGGCGGCCGGGATTGACGAGAACTTGCTGTACTCGCCGTCGGGCGTCAAAAAGGCCTGGCGCTCCTCGTCCCATGTCCCGCGCTCGGCAAAGTACATCAGTGCCGAGAACAGCAGCACGGTCAGGGTGACAAACAGCAGGAATGCCAACAGCGCGTCGGCGCTGCGCTTGATGGCAACGATCATGACCTCGATCGACAGCTGCAGCAGCGACGAGTACTTGAAGGCGCTAAAGACGCGCAGCAGGCGGAATATGCGCAGGATGGTGAAGCGGAACTCGTACGAGGTGTCGCGCTGCAGTATCAGCTCGATGTAGAAGGGGAAGATGGCCAGGGCATCGACAATGGTCACGAGCGACTTTGTATGGCCCCAGGCCTGCCGCCAGGTGTCGGTGTGGCCGAGAAAGCGCAGGACAAACTCGATGGTGAAGACAACGACGATGGTCAGCTCAAAGACCAGCCACAGCGTCGCGTGTCCCTTGCGCAGCGCGGGGATCGTCTCAATTGTCGTCAGGACCGCGCTCAGGATAATCATAAACGTCAAAAAGACGTTGATTACGAACGCCGTCGGACTGGACGACGGATCCTCAAACAGCAGGAACAGCCTGCGCCGCCACTTGGAGCGCATGTTCTTTGCCATCTGGTCGCGCTGCATCTCGCTGTTCTCCATCTGCTCCACCTGGTTGCGCACATAGTCGATCTGCTCGCGGTACCACCGCTCCTCGTTTGCCTGCGGTGGCGTCGTTGCTGCCACTGCCGCCGCTGCCGCCAGTTCAATCGCCGCCGCCTGCTCGATCGCCGCATCAGGGGTCTTTTCTGCTGGGGTGTCGCTGTCGCGGCCCAAGCCGGCATGCTCGTCCGGAGACAGCGCCGAGTGCAGCTCTCCGTGCGGACCGAGGCGGCGCGACACGCCGAGGTCGACGACGGCCGAGTCCGCGGGTGAGCTCACCGGCAGCGCGGAGTAGCTGCGCCCCGAAGCGCTGACCGGCGGCCGCTCGACCAGGCCATGGTCGGCAGCGATTGGGAAGTGCGGTGAGTGCAGCGGGCCCTGCGCAGGCGAGTGCGGGAGGAACGCGGCGCGCGACGGCCTGCTGGTTGCGGCGGACTCTGACAGCGGCGAGTCTAGGGCCGCCCGGGCATAGCCGCTACCGACTGTGTTTTTTCGGCCTGCGTCTGGCGCGCCACGACTCATCCCCGCGGAGCGCTACCGGGCTGCCGTGCAAGGCTGGGTAGGACCGGGAGAGAGGAAACAATGGTACAAGGCAGGCGCCGGCGAGTGCCTACTTTTAAAGATGCAAATAAAAGGCAGAGTCTCGGAAGGAGGAAAGGACCCGGATCTGGCGGCGGGCACGGGCACGGGGGATGGGATGCACGCGCCAACAAGCGAGCGGGGAGGGGCGTGTGCCTGCATGTTTGCGCCAGCGGGTGGCGCATGGCCGCTGTGAAACACGGGCTGTGTTACCCGGGCTGTGTTACCCGGGCGTCACTGCGGCTGGTCCGTGCGCGTGCGCAATCGGCGCCTCTATCGCCAGACCCTGTCCGCCCGCCCGCCTACTGCAGCTTTCTCCAGGAGACCTCGGCGTGCTGGTGCAGTAGCGGGCCCGACCATGTCTCGCCGCCGGGCCCGACCTCCCTGCTGATCGCCAGCGCGGTCGTGTGCGCAAGGGATTCTCGGAGACGCCGGCACTCGCAAAGCAGCTCCTGCTCCTGCCTGCGTCCGCTATAGTAGCGGCTCAGCCTGCTTGCCATCGCAAACATGCTCTGCACCGCCGGCGAGTTCCTGGGGAAGCTCTGCGCGACGGCATCAGCAAAGCCCTCGAGGTCGCGCACCAGCGACTGGTGGTCGCTAAAGTGGACGCCCGCTATGGGCATTGCGCGCGTCGTCCGCACCAGGCGCTCGCTGAACGCCGTGTACGCGCCCCGCACGCTCTCGATCTGCGCCCCCATGTCGGCCAGGAGATGCCTGTTTGCCGCCATCCACCGGCCAAGCGCTGCCAGCTCGCGCGTGAGCTTCAGCTTGCGCTGCTCGCCCGCCAGCTCGGCCTTTGCAGTCTCAGCCTCGCGCGCCAGCCTCTCGAGCTCCTCGCTCGCCGCCGCCTTGGCATCGTCGTATGCCCGCTGCGACCGCGCCTCGACCATCAGCCACTGGAGATACGTTGCATAGCGTTGCGC
>JANBOI010000225.1:0-12999 GCA_027595825.1 Coemansia biformis
ACTAGGGCGCTTGTACGCACGGCCGCCCATGCCAAAAGCCCGCTCCGCAGCCCAGCCAGCACGAACGACTGGTCGGGCGATACCAGGAGGTACACGTCGCTGACTGCCGCCTTGGGGTACAAGCCCGCGCTGCTGGCCGCGCCGTCAATCTCCACGTCGTGGCCAAAGGCGTCGCTTGCGTCGCCCGCATGTCGCAGACGTTGGTCGATCGGGAACAGCTCCATCGAGGCAGGTTCAGATTCGGTGTTGACACGATACACGCGCACGCCTGGCTCGTATGTGCCGACGACAACAAAAATGTACCCGCCAACCGGGAATGCACGCAGACAGGACACATCGTGCTCGATGTCGACCGATAGAACGCCTTCTCCATCAGCCCCGTCGCCGTCTCTCGAGGCGCGAAAGACGCGGAGCGTTGCTCTCGGCTGCTTGGCGGAAGCGGTCTCTTGGGGACTCACACCCTTGGCCGGCTGTACGGCGACCGCTGCCCAGCCACCCCCGGTCGCCGCGACAGCACATGCACCGTGCGTGATGGCGTGTGTTACTGGTGCGGCCACAAGACACCTCGACTGGGCGACCCGCCAGTCGTGTGCGGCAAGGCTCACGACATCGGCGCCGTCGCTGAATACGCACAGGATGGTGTTGCCGCCGTGGGCATCTCGCCCGCAGCACCCGGCAAACACCAAATGCCTTTCAGCAACGACCTCGCGGAGCCCCTCATGGACGCGCCAGCCGCCGTCCACGTCCTCGAACACCGGCATGTTTGTTCCGGCATGCTGCAGAACAACGCACGATATAGGGTCGGTCATGCAGGGCGCACGCAGGGCGTCGTCTACCTCTGTCGGCCGGTGCAGCTCAAGAGACCAGGCTCGCGTAACTGGCGATGTCGTTGGGCGCGAGTCGTCTCCGACAGCTTCTACAAGCACTCCACCCAACCACGTTGCATGCCCGAATTGTATCTGCTGGACAGCGCCATGCGGCGCGCGGCGGTACGTCATGTACATGGCGTCCTGCTGGAGGACGCAGTCCACGGCTGGCGAGTGGTCGGCCAGAACCGACCTGAGCCGCATAGTCGGCGCCACGGGAGCCTGCTCCGCACCCCCTCCGCCCATGCGCTCGACTGGTTCGTCGTGGCAGGTATCGTTGGTACTCGGCGCCGTGACATGAACAATGACGTTGTCCGTGCAGTCGCCGGATATGAACAGGTGGTCGTGCGCAAGTGGCGCGTCGCTCCCCGCCGGGCTGCCCGGATGTGCTGCGTGGTGGCCCAGGAAGAGCATTACATCGCCCAGCGCCAACCGAGTCGCCTCGACGGGCGCAATCTGCTCGAGCGCGATGAATGGCCGTGGCGCAACGCATGCGCGGAGCAGGACGCCGCTCTGCATTGAAATGTACACCTTTTGCGCTTCCCTCGCCAGGCGAGGCTGCACCGGCGAGGCCGGAACGTGTTGGCCGGATCGTGGCGAGCGGAGAGGTGCTCGCAGTCTGTGGTAGTCCTCATCTGCGGCGCTGTTGACGATGGGCATGGTTCCGGCGACGCAGAAGGATCGGACGAGATCGCAGTCCCCGCCATCCGGCCGGGGGAGCTGCTGGCGATGGAGGTGGATGTCGCCCGACAAGACCTGGAGCGCGCTGACAAGCACCGCCTCGTTCTCTGTGAGCAGCATAAAGTGCTCGGGAAACGCCGGAAGTGGCACCAGGTGCACGGGCATTGCCATGTCGAACGGCAGGGGGAGCTTGGCCACGAGCGTTGACGTGTCACAAGCAGCGTGCGCCCACGTCTCATAGAGGTGCAGGCAGACGGACTGCTGCTGCCCGTCCATCACCGCCGCCACCAGCAGGATCCGCTGCGTCTCGCTTTGCGACGGCGCCAGGAAGGCAGCATCGCATATTGCACCGCCAACCTGTATGTGCTGCCGCCTGCCAGATAGCCGCGACCCCGCACCGCGGTTCTGGCCAAGCAGGGTAATCTCAATGTACTCCAGCCACGACACCGCCGCAGCTGCGCGCGCCAGAGGGTCCACCGCGAGCTTCCGGAGAAGTCGCGGGCTCGACCTGCCCTCGCCGTCTGTCGCGACCCGGCTCTGTTCGGCCAGCCTGAGCTGGGTGCGGTCGCCCACCGATTCAGCGGAGACAAGCGCCAGCACCCCGCACTCGGACAGCATCAGACAGCTCTCCGCATGTCTTGCACTCGGCACCGCTGGGATGCTGGCCATGGCGAGCACGTTGGCGAATATCGGGGCGCTACAGATGTGCTCGAGCGCCATTCCGGGCCCGTCGACAGCAAACATCACGAGCGACCCCCCGATCACTGTGAGCATATCGGCAGCGCCACATTGCCGCAGGCGGCATAGCGTGGCGCACTTTACCAGGCCCGGGTTCAACGCGAGCTGGGCGTAGGCACACAGGCCCCTCCCTGTCCCGGCGAGGGCCATGTCCCAGGCCGTCTGGAACGGTGCAGCCCCCGCCATCGGGTGGTGATGGTGTCGGCGGTGGCGCGCTGGCGTAGACGATGATGCCCGCTCGCCCTGGGGCAACAGCGATCTCGGCAGGGTATCGCAGCAGGCAGGCGGGAGCCGAATGTGTCGCCCACCTCATGTCGCGGATCCCGCCAGTAGGCCTAGCCGGCTGGCCACTACCACCGCGCCTATCTGTTTTGGATCCCCCCACGTGCCCAGAGAAAGTCTAACTTGCACATGTTCGGGAGTCACATCAAGAACTTCTTAAAGGCTTCTTAAAGGCTTCTCATCGGCCTTCCATCCCTGGCTTTGACTTGGTGCACAGGGGCGTCTATGAAAAGCCAAACTGGGCGAAGAAGAGGACAGCGGGGGCGACTAGTCGGTCTTTTTTGTCGACGGGGCGTCGGCGGACGTGTTTTTATTGGCGTCGTCTTCGTCGTCGTCGCCCTGCCCATCCTCCGAGTCACTGCGGCTGTCCTCGAGGTTGCTGAGGAAGATGACGCGGTAGATGATCCGCAGCACGAGGGCAAACCAGTAGATGATCAGGGCCTGGAGAGTCAGCAGCAGGGCGGAGAAGCCCACCACGATATTCTCGTTGTAGAACGAGCCACGCTCGGGGTACCAATTGTCATAGTCTAGGTAGAGCTGGGAGTGGTTGATGAGGCTCAGGACCATCTTCATGTACAGGTAGTGGCGCGTATAGACCCAGGACAGGACAAACACGGCAAAGGACGCCACCGACAGCTTTTCCAGGCGCAGGTAGCGCAAGCATTTGGTGCCGGAGAGGAAGATGTCCGACGAGTCCATGCAGCACAGAATGGCGTTGCCGATGCGCATGTAGTTCATGTACAGCGACCAGCCGAGCAGATTGCACGTAACGACGTGGTGCACGCACATGACGACAAAATCCTTGCGCTTCTCTTCGATAAGCAGCACAAATATCTGCTGGAACCAGAACCCCATCTGCACCAGATAGTACGACTTCATCAGCGTCGTCATCTGCCGGTGGCCCTCGGGATAGTCGATCCAAAAGTGCTTCATGCTCATCCAGTGCGGCTCCTGGTACATCACATACAGCCCGACCGAGTTGGATACGATGTAGTAAATAGTCAGCCAGCCCTGCTCGCTAAACCGCGTCAGCTTGCGTGCCGAGCGCACCCCCCACCACTTGGCGAACGGCTCCATCACCTTGTGCATCATCGTCACCCGGACAAGCGTAAACACCACCACCCAGTGCAGGATGAAATACATATCGCGTCTCCCGCGGTAGTACCGGCCCTGCGGGTCGCCCGGTATCTTGTGCTGCAGGTGGACGAGCGGCGATGCGTTGCCAGCAAGGAGCAGGTCGTGCCCGTGGATGAGCGCCAGCAGTGCCAGCGACCATGCTACAAACAAAGTATGCACATGCAGGCAAGCGCTGGCCAGCTTAGTCGGATGGCCTGGCCCCAGGGCGGGGAGGTGCCCCGCGTTTGCAGTCTCGGCATGGCGGACCCCTAGCTTGACGTACCTGCTTGGTTGTCCACAGCCCATCGGCAGGCCCGGGCGACGGGCGTGGTGCGCCTCGCCGCCGCCTCCTTGGCCGCCTTGGCCTCAAAGTACGATTGCCCCTTTGGCCGCTTGGTAATCGACATTTACTGCACACGGATGCGGACCGGCCAGCCAGCAGAGTTGGAGGCTACACTGACAAGAGAGAAGAAAGAAGCGGACGACGGGGGAGAGGGAGCTGCTGGCGGCGCCGCAAAGAGTGCAGAATAATAGCGCGGAGGACGGGCGGAAGGGACGGCGGGGGGGGAGCGACAAGAGACCGGCGGCTCAGACCATGCGCCCTGCGTCTCATCCCCCCCAATCGGCCAGCGTGCGCGCAAGCCACAACGAACAGCACTCACGTGATCCGGAACAGTCCTTTGCGGCGACCAGTCGCCGGCGATCCGGATTGGCGATCCAGAGCGCCTGTGTTGGCCCGTTCCCAGCAGCTCGCGGAGCTGATGGGCCTGCGGCAGTGGCCCTTCCGTGGAGGCCTGGCCGTTGGGCGCGCGGAGCGGTGGGGGGGAGCTCATTGTGCGCCCCTCGCCGGCATCGCGGCGGCCATCCTGGCGACGGCGAGCAGCGCGACTGCCACGGATGCCGCGCCCAGCAGCTGGCAGGCCGCGGCGGCCCACGCGTCTGTGTCCCCTGGCGCGGGCGGCGGCGGGCCGGCGACGACAGCCGCGTAGAGCAGCGCTGGGGGATACGTCCACATCGCCACAAACAGTAGCGCCTTTGTTGCGCGGCACAGCAGACGGCCGCCGTGGCCGCCGACTAAGCAGCCGCAGCCGGCGGCAGCCGCGGCGAGGCAAGGCAAGTCGCTCGCGGCGGCCGCAGCGCCCGCAAGTGGCACCGTTCCCAGGTAGGCAGCGCCCGCCAGCGCGGCCAGCGCCAGCCACGCCTTGGCCGCCGGGAATGGCGCGCCGCCGCCCGATCCGGGGGCGCCGTCCGTGTAGCGCACAACCAGGTCACAGACCTGCATTGCAGCCAGCACGAGCACGCGCACCTTGGAGCCGAGCGAGGTGCTGGCCTGGTAGCCGGCCCAGACGCCCCCGCCGCCTGGTGCCAGCACCGGGGCGGCAACCCACAGGCCCATGCACACCGAGAGCAGGCGGACGGCCATGACACCCAGCGCGCTTGCGAGGCGTGCGTGCTGCTCGAATGGCTGTCCAGGCAGGCATGCGCGCGCTATCGGGCGGAGGACGTAGCGCGACGCGCAGGCGCGCACAAAGAGGACCTTGCTGGCGAGCAGGACGACCACGGCGGCGTCGACGGGCCCAAAGCAATAGCGGCCTGGCGCGGCCGGATCCTCGTAGCCGACTCTGGTGAGCGCGCTGGCGATGCGCTCGCCCAGCAGCCGCGCCGCCCAGACCGCGCAGAAGAAGCCTGCTGTGGCGCCCATCACGTTTTGGTCGTCGAGGTCGGCGAGCGCCTCTGCGGTCGGCGGACGGCGCTGGAACCGCCGCCGCGGCGTCGGCTGCTCGGTGGCTGTCGCTTTGGCCATCTGCGATCGTGCAACTGTGTGCGAGCAAGACACAGGCGAAGTGAAGTGTGTGCGGAGCGAGCAGGCAGGAAAGGGGTGCCTGGGCTTGGCGCCTTTCCCAGTGGCAAGGCGTGGCCTCCCCCGGGGCCCGGGTTCTCCTTATCGCGATTCCCTGTGGGCCGGCACGGCCAGCGGGATGTGGCACAGAGCCATTACAAGCAGCGTACAATGTACTGTAGCGTGTCGCCGGCGGCGTGGGCGGCGAGCAGCAGGCAGAATAGGCGCACTAATGGCGGCAAATACAGACGGCTAACAGGGGGGCGAGAGGCGGCGGGGCCTCAGTGCGGCGGCGGGTGCTCCAGAGCAGCCGCGGGCGACGTCGCGGCCGAGAATATGCGGTGGGCGATGATGGTGGGCGGGGCGGGCAACGAGTGTGCGCCGGCTGGCAGCGTGCTGGAGGCGACCAGCGCGCGCGGGTAGGCGGTTTCGGACTCGTTCCACTGCAGCAGCGCCGTGAACCATTCGCGCGCGACGGCGGCATCGTCGTGGGCCAGCCAGTAGTTGCGTTTGGCGGCCACGACCTTGAAGTACGTGCGCGAGAGCGACTTTGCCTTGGCCGTGGACGGGTCGGGGGCGCGGATGTCGTAGACGTCGTGGCGGCGCAGGATCTGCTTGACCTCGTACTCCCTGTCGTCGTGGTAGTAGGACAGGGTGTTTTGGCGCAGCACAAACCACCGCCGCCGCCACTGTCGCAGCTTGTCCTGCTTCAGCAGGTACCCGCGCAGGACGACACGGTCCTCCTCGAGCCGGTTCTCGATTTCGCGCCGCTGGTCCTCGTTGAAGTTGGGCTCGTCGTCGTCCTCTCCGCCGTCGTCGCCGTCCGCGACGGGCACGGGCTCGTGGTCGGGCCCGATCCCAGGCGGCAGCGCCGTAGCCGTTGCTGCGGCGGCGAACTGCACGGCGCCGAGGGGGCGCTCCAGTTCTATCCGCAGGCCCAAGGCCGAGGGCATCTGGGCAGGCGCGGTGGCGGGGCCCGCGGGCCCACCGTCGGCGGCGTCGGCGTCGATGTCGGGGCCTACAGACCAGCGGCCGTGGAGCAGGGACAGCCAATGGTAGTCATGCTGCTCGTGTGAGCGCTACTGTGCGCACGCGCTCGGGACGCAATAGGCGGGCGGCTCCAGGGCCAAACGGGCCGGGCCTGGATGGGGGTGCCGATGGGCCCACGGGGGGCCTGTGTGCCGCAGTAGCGCGGGCGGCGGCGGTAGGAGGGGGGACAGGCGCCGCGCCAGAACTTACTGTTTGTGAATATGGCTTGGACGGGCGTAGTCGCATCGCGGGCGCGGCGCGGCGCGGCCGGCAGCGAGCGGAAGGCGCTGGCCACGGTAGCACCGGCACCGGCACCGGCGGTGTGGCGGCTGTCGGTGGAGCAGCGCGGTGCGGCGTCGGCGGCCGTGTTGACAGCGGCGACGACGGCGCGCAGGCGGGCGACCCACGACTCGAGCTCATGATCGCTGGACGCCTCGAAGCAGAAGCTGCGCTCGGGCGTCTCGACTTCAAAGGCAAACTCGCGGTGGCGGTGGCTGGCCGGCCGCACATCGACAATCTCGTCGGCGCGGATGATGCGCTTGAGCTTCTCCTCGCTGTATCGCTTGTAGATCAGCAGCGCCTGCGACCGGAGCACGCACCAGCGCTTGTTCCAGGCCTACGCTGGGATGCACAGCATGAGCCCTCCCGTATGGCGGCGGCAGTGGCGGGGCATATGCGCGGCCAGAGTCAGCGTGTGCCGCCCCGGGCGCCGAACAGAGGTGTTTGTCATGCGCGGGCGCCGCGCATACAGCGTGTGGGCGGCCTTACCTTGCTGGCGCCGCCCGCCTTCTTGCTGAGGAAGCCCTCCATGTGGACCTGCTCCTTCCGAATGGCATCGCGCGCCCTGTCGCGCCGCAGCTGCTCGCGCGCGCTGTCTAGCTGGCTGGGCACCTGGTCGTCGGGGTCGCTGGCCGCCTCGTCCGAGTCTGCGCCCGGCGCCGCCGGAAACCGCGTCGACGGCGAGAAGGTCAGTGCCGGCCTATCCTCTGTTGGCTGCTACAGCGAGTGGCGGGTGGCAAACGGGCAGGCAGGCAGGCAGGCAGGCGTACCCGTTGCGCGGTTAGCCACAGCGCCAGCGCAGCGTGCGGGTCGCGGAAATGCACTCCGCCCGCCAAGCGCGGCAGGCAGGGGCGTACCTGCGCTGGGACCCGGTCAGCAGGCAGCGGGATTGCAGACGATGCGGCGCCCGTCATTGTCGCGGCGGCACAGAAAAGCGCACAATAGAGCAGGGACAGAGGGCTGATGAAGAAAGAGCAGCGCGCTGGCCGGGCGCGCCGTGCTACAAAGTGGGGGCAGCCGCTACCCGCGCCACCGCCGGCCCGCCTGCCACCGACCCGCCTGCCACCGACCTCCACGCCGCCGGCGCCCTTCGCAGATCCCTTACGGACGCGGGTTGGACACGTGGCTGCCGCGGGTGCTGCCTCGCTGGCGCCGGATACCGCTGTGCGCAGCAGCGGAGTGTGCCGGGCGGACCCAGGCGTCCGTCCGCCGGCCCTGCATGCGCGTGGCCGCGGCACGGCCCCGGACCCGTGAGCTGGCTGGCCGGCCGGCCAATCAATAGTGCAACTGCACCGGCCCCGCCCGCCTCTGGATTTTCCCCAGAGCTCTGGGTGCGTCAAGCGGTGTGAGTGCTTTTCTCTCTTTCCCCGCACGGTCCCCCGCGCCCGGCGGCGACCCTTTCTTGCTCCGCTCGCTCTCGTGTCACCCACTTCCACTGTCCCGGAGCGGCCTGCGCCTGGCCGCCCGCCCGCCCGCCCGCGCCCGCTCCCCCCGCGCGTCCGCCTGCGCTGCTGCTGCTGTGAGCCCTCCCCATCTCCCCGCACGGACGATGAGCTGGCCCGGAGATCCGCCGCCGCTCACGCCGCCGCGCGCGCGGCCGCAGCTACTGGCCGCACGCAACGCCAGCGCCGACGCCCTGTCCACCCGGTCGCCCGACGCCCTGCCCAGCCGGTCGCCCGACGCCCACCACCGCATGCTGCAGCGCGCCGCCTCGCTGCAGTCGGCGTCCAACTACCACTTTTCGCCGCGGCGCAAGCGCGTGGGCGCCGCCTCGCCCGTGTCTCCGCGGCGCATGCGCCGGCGGCTGTTCTTCGCCGACGAAACAGACAGCCCGGCCGCGCCCGAGGGCCACGAGCGCTGGCGGCACGCGGCTGGCGGCACGGCGCTGGCCATCATCCGCGAGGCGGTCGAGGCGGGCGACGCCCACGTCGACCTCAGCGACCTGAACCTGGACACCGTGCCCGACGAGCTGGCAGAGCTGAAGGACCTGGTCGTGCTGACGCCCAGCAACAAGCTGGTGACGGATCTGCAGCTGACGCTTGGAACCAATCTGCTGCGGCGCTTCCCGCTGGCGGTCTGCGAGCTGACGAACCTGACAACGCTGCTTATATCGCACAACCGCATTGCGCACCTGCCGCCCGAGATCGGGAACCTGGTCAACCTGCGCGAGCTCTCGGTTGCGCACAACCGGCTGCGCAGCCTGCCGCTGGAGCTGACGCGCCTGACGCGCCTGCACACGCTGACTGTCTTCCCCAATCCGTTCATGTCGCCGCCGCCACCGTCGCTGCCGGCCGATAGTGTGCCGCCGGACGAGGCTGTGTTGCGCCGCCATCTCACGCCGCGAGCCCCGCTGCGGCCGTTTGCCCTGACGCTGCACAACGCGGGCCTGCCGCGCCTGGCCGATCTGGCTGCGCGCCGCCTCCCGCGCGCCCGCCTGATTGCGCTGAAGCACCGCCTGGCCCAGTGCGTTGGCGCCGCGCCACAGCCGCTGGCGCTGGGCCGCATCGTTGGCTCCGCCGTCGAAGCCGCCGCTGGCACGGGCGTCGTGGCCGCCCTCGCCGCGCAGCATCTGGTTCTGCCCGCCGGCCACCAGTGCGCCTGCTGCGGCCGCTGGTTCCTGATGCCCGCCGCCGAGCTGACCGTCTGGGCGCCCCTCTCGCTGCTGCCGCGCCCGGCGCCGTTTGTCGCGCGGCTCTGCTGCCGCGGCTGCCTGTACTCCGCGCAGGCGGCCGAGCTCCTCGCCGAGCAGTAGTGGGCTCCCTGGCGCTGCATGCCCGCCCCGGCAGCGGATGGGGGGCCGGCAGACAATTGACGCCCTCGCGTCCCGCCAGCGCGGCTCCCGGGCCCGCGGCGCCCTTCTGCTCTTTCTGGCGCCGCTACCTCTTGTACTTCTTACTCTTTATACAAAGGCGCTCTGTCCTTTCAAACGCCGCGCGTGGACCCTTGCACGTTGTGTGCCTGCCTTTCTGCGGTGCCCGTCGACCCGCGCCTCCTTTGAGCGGTCGCCCTTTGCGTGTGTGGCCGCCAAGCCGGTCTTTGTAAATTAGGCTGCCTCGCCGCCAACGCGCCCGCATCTCGCGTCAGTTTCGCATTCGGGAGCCGCGCTCCTTTGGCCTAACCTGCCTGGGCAGCCGGTCGAGACGTGGCTGCGCTCCCTGCCTCCGCTCAGCCTACGCCTGTCGTCGCCCGCCGCCGCCGCCCCCAATACCCGCCGCTCCGGTAAACCAAGGCCCCTCTCTGCGCTTTGTCCGACACGCCCCCTATCCACACCACGCAGCTGCTATGCTCTGTACAATGCCCGGCGGCCACCTACGCAGCACAGCGGCCCGCGTGCCGGCGGCAGACAACACATGGGAGGCCGTCCAGTCCAAGACGTTCACCAAATGGGTCAACGCGCGGCTCGCCGAGCGCTCGCTGGGCGAGCTGGACGACATCTGCACCGACTTCTCCGACGGGACCGCGCTTGTGCACCTGCTGGAGATTATCGGCGACGCGTCGCTGGGCCGCTTCACCCTCAACCCGCGCATGCGCATCCAGCGAATCGAGAACGTCAACCTGGCGCTGGACTTTATCCGCTCACGCGAGATCGACCTCATCAACATTGGCGCCGAGGACATTGTCGATTCGAACCGCAAGCTGATCCTGGGCATGGTCTGGACCATCATCCTGCGCTTCACCATCGAGGACATTAGCGAGGAGGGCCTGAGCGCCATGGACGGGCTGCTCCTGTGGTGCCAGCGCAAGACCGCGCCCTACGCCGAGGTCAACGTCCGCGACTTTTCGTACAGCTGGCAGGACGGGCTGGCCTTTTGCGCGCTGATCCACCGCCATCGCCCCGACCTGCTCGACTACCACGCGCTGAACAAGCGCGACGCGCGTGGAAACACAAAGCTGGCGTTTGACATTGCCGAGCGCCACCTTGGCATCCCGCGCCTGCTCGACGTCGAGGACATCTGCGACGTGGCCAAGCCCGACGAGCGCTCCGTGATGACATATGTCGCCCAATACTTCCACGCCTTCTCGTCGCTGAGCAAGGCCGAGACTGCCGGCCGCCGCCTGGCAAAGTTTGCCGACGCGATGCAGTCCCTCTTTGACATGCAGCACGACTACGGCGCGCGCGTGTCCCGCCTCATTGCGGCCATCCGCGCGCAGCAGGACGGGTGGCGCCGCACGTCGTTCGAGGCCGTGTACGCCAAGGCGCGCGCCCAGTCTGACGCCTTCAACGCGTACAAGGCTGGCACCAAGCGCGAGTGGACCCACGAGAAAATCGAGCTGGACACGTTGCTGGGCGACATCCAGACCAAGCGCGCCACCTACAACCTGGCGCCGTTTGAGCCTCGCGCCGGCGAGACGCCGCAGGACCTTGAGCTGGTGTGGAACGACCTGGCCGCCGCCGAGGTGCGCCACCGCAAGGAGATCAACAGGTACATCCGCCAGTCGCGCGACGCGCTGCAGCGCCGCTACGGCAGCGAGGCCAACGCCATCCAGGCCGTGCTCAGCGGCATCGCCCACGCGCTGGCTGCTCTCTGCGGCGAGCTCGACGACCAGCTGGCCACCGTCAAGGGCCTCATTGCCAAGGCGCGGCCACTGGGCGGCGCGCTGCGCCGGCTCGCCGACCTGGAGAAGCTGTGCGCCGACGCCAACATTGACGAGCACGACTACACCGTGTACTCGGTCAGCGATCTCGAGTACGACACCGAAATGACGCTCAAGGCGCTGGAGAAGAAGGCGCGCTTCATCGAGAACCAGTCTGCCGTGCGCAACATGACCAACCTCACGCCGGCGCAGCTCGAAGAGTTTGAGGCGACCTTCCGCTACTTTGACCGCGACGGCAGCAACATGCTCAGCGACGCCGAGTTCCGCGCCGCGCTCGACAGCCTGGGTCACTCGTTCTCGGACGACGAGTTTGCCGTCCTGTTCACCCAGCTCTCGTGCGGCTCCGAGCTGATCTCCTTCGAGGTCTACATCCGCTTCATGGTCGAGCTGACCGAGGACCAGACCACGCCCGAGCAGCTGCTGCATTCCTTCCGTGTCATCGCCGGCGACAAGGAGTACGTGACGCCCGAGGACCTGCGCATGTCAGACCTGTCGCCGTCCTCGGTCGCATACCTGCTTCGCATGATGCCAAAGTCGACCCGCATGGAGAATGCCCATGACTATCTCTCCTACCTGCGCGGCGTGTTCCAGCGGTGAGGCGGCCAGCAGCCTGGCCCAGCCCATGCAAAATCCAGATCCTTCCTTTTCCTGCAATAAAGTTTTTGCCTCATACAGCATGCCTGGGTATTCTCAGCAATTCCTGCATCCATGTTCAGCTGGTGCAAGCTGCATGGCCTTCTGCTGCAGGCTTTGCCAACCCTACTATTCTTTGCAAAAGGGGCTGGCAGCGGGTTGAGGGAGAGACTGCATGGGATGGTGGCAGCAGGAGGCATGTCTAGGAGATGTGTGGCAGATTCAATTGCTGGTTTGATATGCGACTCGTTCATGCCACTAGTGCTTTCCACAAGCTGTTTATTCCACCTGCAATGGTATGCTCCAACAGTGAGTTTGCACACTACAGCCATGCCTGCAGCTGGTGGCTGTATGTTGCATGCCTTTCATTCATTAGCTTCCTATTTGAGCTGACACCCACACTACATAATACATGGCATTCCTTGTTGAAAGATGACAAAAAACCTCACTACAAAAAGTTTGCATAGACTTGGGATCCTGGCTCAAAGTCTGGCTCCCTCTCAAGGCAGCATATGACAATCCAGCAGAAGAGCTGTTCAATTGGATTGTGTTGCACTGCATTGAGACAGACCCAGGTTTTAAGCTAGGATCCCTGATATTCGTGAACTTCCTCCAAGAGGTGTTCTGCTACCTGTCTACAAGGGATGCCAGGGTTGTCCAGGGCAGGATGGCAGTGTGATGGGCATTGATTGAGGAGTGCCTCAGCAACTATCAGTCGGCATTGCATGCAGGGATTATAGAGTTTAGGACACCATCACAGCTGGCATCATATGAAGGCCACCAGGCATCAGCAGCAGCACAGGCATTGGTGTGGTAACTGGCATCAGTAGCACAGTGGGTACCAGTATGGTGGACAGTGGCAGTACTGCAGGTGGCACAGTGGGTGGCAGTGGCTCCAAAATGCATGGTGGCAGCAAAAGCAAAAAGTGCATCCAAGAG
>JANBOI010000226.1:0-12991 GCA_027595825.1 Coemansia biformis
GCCCCGACGCTGTAATATCCAAGGAAACAAGCTTTGGCAGTCTTGGTATCAGGTCCAGCTCAATATTTTCACTCGGAATGCACCTGATTTTGAGGTGGTGGACACCTGGCCAGTCGATCTGTTGAGGATCCAAGCCAAAGAGAGCCCTCTTGAACTGTACGAGTACGCGCTGCGCCCCATCAGCATGTTGAAGTAGCTCATTCATGCGGTTGTAGAATGCAATGTCAACATTGTTGCTATTAGTGTATATGTTGAATTGTATCTGGCGCCTGCGGCCAAGGTCCAGTGCATATAGGCAGCGAGCTTTTCCCAGGGACCCGCTATAACGGATGTCCTCAAGCGATGGGACCACGAATGGCTCAAGGGTCTTTGGCCCAAGCATTGGAGTACCCCAGAATTCGAGGCGCCGGAGCTGCGGAAACGTTGGAGTCAGTGGTGCAACATCCTTGCTCTGTGGAGGCGCTGTTGCCTCGGACTGAAGAATACCATCGCTGCCGCCAAGGCGGAGGGTGTCAAGATTCTCAAACACAATGGCGCTGGATGATTCGTCCCTGCGAAAGCAATCCCACGAGAATCCGTCTTTGAAGGATATCAGATACATTGACCGGAGCGATACTGGGTTGATAAGTGGCAAATTCTCCCCATGATTGGTCAAGCAGAGGTCACAGCTGGTTAGATGATCCATCACCACATTTGGGCCAAGTTCCGTGCACGTATTCCACCCCAGCTGCTGCAGCCTTGACGCATACTCCCTTGCCAAATTGTAAAACAGCACATCGAGTACTCCCTTGCTGAATGCAGACCGGACAGTCAGATTGGTAATGTTAGGGAGCTTGAGAACAATTTGCTGCGCAAGACCCAGCGGCTCCCTTGTCTCGATGCCATACGGCCACGGATCAATGTCGCCGTTGAAGTTCTCCACGGCCATCATCACGACTAGCCTGTTAGCACTTGGCCATACATCCACGTATTCGCTAAACGCATCCCGTATGATTTCCAACGTATGGCGCAGACTGGTGGTCGGCGTTTGGACCAAATACACCGTCTTTACAAGGCGGTGGAGTCCATTGTCCCGTACAAGCGCAGCGTTTGTTTTACGATTTCTCCTGTCCATTTTATCCTCCAACTCTTGGTCGAGTTCGGACTCCCATTCATCATTGGGTGAACAAAGGGTTGGTCCGTATCCAATATACACATTGCGGTAAACGGCATGCACTGCTGCACTCCTCCACGAACGACAAACAGCCATAAATGGAAGCAATTTAGCGAAGCCGCGAAGGCCACTTCCTTGGGCAGGAGCAAGACGCTGGATAATGCGATGCAGAATATCGTCAGGCAAACCCGAAGCTGCGGCCATGATGCACCAGAAGGAACGCGCAGGTTCTGAAGAAAAGCAGGAGTGGTGGTGTGGGAGGAGCGCAGAACGCGGAAGAGAAAAGCGAGGAAGAACGCGGGAGCCGAACTGGCGGATTTATGCCAGCACAATGCAGCCGAGCCGACTTGTGCTGCGTGGATAACCGCGGCTCAGCCACTCTTTGATTGTTCGGCGATCCGCTGTGCCGAGGACCGGTGGAGCAGCTGATGATCAGCATCAACGATCGACACTGGCCATGACAGGATTTGTTCGGTCCCTGGATGGCAAAAAGGCTGCCAAGAAGCATTTCAACTACCGGCTTACGGATGCTAGAACGACCCTGGAGCTCACTGTATTTGGCAACAACGGCGTCAGCCCCATTGGAATGACGCATGAGCTGCCAGCTGTCCTGTGCGCTGCCATCATGCGGCGGGGCCTTCCTGTGTTTTGACTTGGCGCCGGACATGTGGACTTCACGCTTGCTCTGCCCGTGCCGGACTTTGTGGGCACAACACAGTGCTTGGTCACCGACATTTCAGCCCCGAACTCTGAGGACGAGCAGCCCACGCCGCCGGATGCATGACTAGCCAGTCTGTTAGAGATGGAAAGTCAGAGTGCAATGCGCTGCTGCTAACGGGGCCCCCGAGAATGCGCACAGGCTGCTGGCTGGGATCAACAGCCGGTGGCTGCACCGCTTCATGCTCCCCAAAGCCCACCCGCTCACCACACTGACTGCGACACATGGCATATCGGGGAGCACGCAGCAGTGCTGGCGTTTCGCACATCTGCCGTTGCCAGCGGCTCCATCGGTGATGTGGGGCGCGGCTCAGCTCGGTGACAACATTCTCAGCTATATTTTGCTCTGTCTCGGCGGCGTCAATACTTTCGCTCTCTTCCCTCCGCATTTGCTTCGCTACTCCTAGTCTGCCGCTGCATTGTGTTCCTTTACCCTGCCTCTTGCGTTATTCTGCAATTTCGACTCGCATTCGCAAGCAATGAGTTTCGGCAATCTGCCCCATGTCGTGCTATCGCTCGTGCTCAGGGCTGCTCTGAGCGATAATAAGAGTCTCGACGATTTCAAGTACAACTTACCTCTCGTTGCTGTCTGCCGGCGGTGGAGGTGCCTTGCCCTTCCAATTATATGCAGCGATGTGCATGTGTCGTATGACGACGACGATGGAGTCATGGGATCGTCTAGTTACGGATCCAGTTCATCAGAAGATAGCTCGTCGGAGGATAGCTCGTCGGAGGATAGCTCGTCGGAAGATAGCTCGTCGGAAGATAACTCATCAGAAGATGGCTCGTTATATGGCCGCTCGCCAGATGACCACTTGGCAGAGCGCTTCGCAGCATATGACAGCTCCGGCGCCGAAGAGATAGTGAAGACGAACACGGGCCTTATTGCATCTGCGGGGTGTGTTGGCTTTGTCAGGCATGTACATATCGGTGCTAGCTTTACGTCTGGCTATATTGATGCCTTCAAAGTGACTGCTAAGCTGATGCGCGATGCGGCAAGCACATGGCCAGGTGTCAACACATTCAGTATCGAAGTTTCTCGGTCGAGGGGCTCTTCCAGCAGGTGGGTCATAGAAAATGCTTACAAGGAGGATATTATACATGTCAGCCGCGCTCTAGCAAGTCTGATGCCCGGGATGCGACGGCTCTCACTTGATAGCAATGGCAATGCCAGAATTGTCAGATGGGGTTATATGCGACTGGTACGCTACCACGCGGGGCAGCTGGAATGCTTACATTGCAACCATATTGATTTTCTGCCACCAGACTGTCATTTCAATCAGCTAACGGAGGCTGATGTTGATTGCTCCAACAGAGCAAGGCCCCTGCTTTCATCCATGGACCCAACAAGGCTGGTGAAGCTGGTTCTTACCAATACCCCACCCTCGCTCCTGTGGACAGGGTTTGATGCGGATGTCGGCCCCCTGGTCATCGAGTTGCCAGCATTGAGATCCCTCCAGCTGGGCTACTGTAAAGCCGCCATTGCATCATCAGCAACCCAGCGTGAACAATCATGGAAACTCCATCTCCCACAGCTCCAAACCCTGGACACAACCTGTGAGTCAGAGGTTTGCCCAGTGCTCAGGAGCGCAGTGTTTCCTGCCTGCATGGAGAAACTATCCATCTCTGTCCCTGCAAACTTGCTTCAGCCGATTGCAGATATGGCACTGCCTGCAGCCCGCAACCTAGTACTCACGGTCATTGACAGCTGAGGAAATAACCAGCACACTTGTTACGAAGGAAAAGTATCCTTTAAGAGCCAAAACCAAGCTGAGGAACTAGAACAGAAGAGAAGGGGCAGGAACCAGGGCCGCCTTTAAATAGTCCCAGCATGGAAGGAGCTAGAACTGTGCGCCACATGGAAGGTGCTAGTAACCATGCAACAACACTGGTGTGCATATCAACCGTATCCTGTCTGACGCACATCAGGGCGAGGAGATGCAGCTGCTCATTCGAGACAACTCTATAAAAATCCCACACAGTGCCATCACATACACAGGGCTGATGCGCCTAGCTATCAAGTCAGGGACAAATGCACTTATGTTGATGGGTTTACTTCGAAAGCTGCCACGGCTCACTGTTCTGAATGTCTACAACTGTGTCCTTCATAACACGCATACGTACAAGTCCACTTTCAAGCCAGACGAACACGAGTTGGTTGAGCCATTCAACACAAAGATCCAGCAGCTTGCTATTGATTTCAAGACTAACCGCCTGCCTAAGCTAGTGGCACTGGTGGTAAGGTACCTGCTACTCAGACTGCCGTCACTAACCAGGTTTGTTATGCACGAGAAGTATAGAGAACTGATAACGAGCACTATCAGCGAACTCTCGAAGCAGCACCCGCATTTACTTGACATCAATCTTTAGTTTGAGTATCGCCCATCCTGTTTAGGGCGATGGCGCTATTGAGGGAGTCTCCTAGGATCGGCACCAAGGCAGCCCGGGTTAGGCCAACATCCGCTGCCTGGCCGCGCAGAGAAGTCTTTCATTTCTTCCGCTATCTATTACATTCTTGCAAGAAGGCTCCACTTGCTCATTCCCCTGCCATGTGTACTGCCGACAACAATCCAGAATGTGGCTACCTTACATTGCATTCAATCTATTGATGCCTCGCACCAGGTCCCCCAAACCTGCATGCTTATGCCGTACTCCTATGTGCCAAAGTCATTTGCCTTGACGAGCTCTGCGAAATGGCCGCCGGCGTCGATGAGCTCCTGCGGCGAGCCAGTCTCGGCGATGCGTCCCTTGTCCTTGACGACGATCCGGTCGCTGCCCATGATCGTCTCCAGCCGGTGGGCGATGGTCAGGACGGTGCAGCCGCCGAACTCGTCGCGGACAAGCTGCTGCATGTGCCGGTCGGTCTCCAGGTCGACATTGGCCGTGGCCTCGTCGAGGACGACAATGCGGCGCTTGCGCATCAGCGCCCGGCACAGGCCAAACAGCTGCTGCTGCCCGCCGCTGAAGCTCTGGCTGCTGCTCTCTGCGACTCTGCCCAGGCTGTGCAGGGATGTGGACCGCTTTGCCACCTTTATCACAGGCCGAACCGTGAACACAAGCAGTGCCAGCCGCTTCATCCAGCCCGCTCCGGCCCACCGCCTCGCGGCATCGGCCACTTCCCTCTCATATGCCTCGTCGTACTCGTCGACGACCAGTCCGCCATTGCGATCGCGCGGGGGCGACACCTTGGGCGCAATGCCGCTCTTGATCAGCGCCGCCCACATGTCCTCAACCGTGTGCTCCTGCAGCGGGTCCAGGTTGCGCTTGAACGAACCCCGGAACATGGTCGACTCTTGCGGGATGATGCCCAGCCGCGGGCGCAGGTCGCCGATGCCCATGGCACCAATGTCCTGCCCGTCAACCAGGATTGTGCCGCCGGTGGTGCCGTGCACGAGGCGGAACAGCGACTTGACCAGCGTCGACTTGCCAGCGCCGGTGCGACCAACGATGCCGATCTTCTCGCCCGGGTTGATGGTGAGGTTGATCCCGCTGAGCGCTGGAGGCAAGTCCGCCCGGTAGCGCAGGGTGAAATCGCGGAACTCGATCTTGCTAGCCTGCGGCCAGTTGGGCGCCGGGCGACAGCCCTCGACAACATACGGCGCCTCGGGGTCAATGCTAGCATACTGCCTGTACAGGTTGATGTTGGCCGAGTACGACCGAAGTCTGCTGGGAAATCCGACGATATAACCAGTCCTCCTGGATAGTGAACCCAGAAGGCCACTGTATGTGTCCACCTCCATCGGCGTAATCCCAGTGCGCGTCAGCTGTGCTTTAAGGAGCAGCAAGCAGGTTATGACCATTCTCTCCGTTGAGCTAACTGCGGTGTCAACTGCATGCGAGAGCGAGTAGAGGGCATCAATCGGCGCCTTTAGTCTCCGCTTCTCATCCTGGTCATGGATGTGGTGCTGGGTAAAGTAGGGTTCGACGCCAAACAGGCGGATCATCTGCTTGCCATCGGCGATGGTGTCTGCCGTGCGGCGGTGACCAATGTCGGATTCGCGGCTATTGTCCTTGAGCATGATTCTCGTCGGGTCGATCAGCGAATGGCGCTTTGTAGCTATCCAGGCAGCAATAGGAGCTGCTAGGAGAAGCTGCGGCATGTTGCGGCCAATGCGGTATAACAACAATGCGTCATCCACCACGTCTAGTATTCCATGCACAACCACATTGTTGATAATGATCTCAGTGAACTTTGCGCCGTCGCTGTAGGCAGACGCCATATGCTGCCTCGTGGTGCTGTCAAAGAACGACATGGGCGCATGGAGCACTCTGCGGAAAAAGGCCCTCTTGGTACCAGAGTGCGAAAGTCGATTCATTGCAGTGAGCCAGCTGACTAGGAAATCAATAAAGTCCAAGATCCACATGCCAAAGGCTACGTGGTCCACACTTTATCTCCAACGCGGACCAGTTTGAGTGGCAAACACATATGCATTTCCATGATCGCTTATCTTCACACAATGGTACTTTGACCTTCCACTAACACTCAGGGACTGCATGCGGCTTATTTTGGAGCCTTGTACTTGAGCGGCATGGATGGATCCCAGACCAAATTCGGCCTTTGCTGCTGCTGGGATCTGGTGCCAGGAATTGGTCCATCGGGGGTCCGGGCCAAGTCAGCGGGGGTCTCACCATGCGCGACGCCCATCAGCTCCATGGCGTCCAGGTGCCTGGCCATGGCAAAGTCCTCGCACCCATTCTTGAGCTTGGCCAACTCGGTTTCGAGACTGGCGTAGAAGCGAGCACCGTCATGCAGATTGAACGACGCCTCACGATAGCGCTTGACAGCAGCATCCAAGTTCGTCAGGGCCTTCTCCCGTTGTTGCAGCAGCGGGTGGCTGGACCGCGCAACGATAAATGCCTGGTTGGCCTCGCGCACACTGTCCAGCAGCTCGCTCTGGGCCATGCGCTCCTCGTCGATATACGTGCGCCACGTAATGTACTTGTCCAAGTGCTGCGCAAACATGTCCTCGAACTGGTGCAGCTCAAACTGCAGAATCGGAGTCGCCGACTGCGCCGCCAGCCGTTGCATCTCCTCGTTCAGGGCCGGTGTGATGTCGTCTTCTGCTGCAATCCGCCGCAGCTTCTCGACCGACTTTAGGCGCTCGCGCTTCATCAGCGTCACTTCGCTCATATACTGCTGAAGACGCGCGACGATCTGCGAGTGGTGCGGGTCGGTGATCGGGTTGGTGGTCGTCTGTGGCACCTGCCGCTCAATCTCATCCCGGGGTGAGCCGAGCAGCGAGAAGAACTGGCCCCACGTATCTACATGTGCCTTGATGGCCGCATCGCTCTCGCGCGCCCGAGCCAGCACGTCCTGGTACTTGGCCACCTCCGCTCGGAACGCCACCGTCAGCTCGCATGACTCTGGCCGCTGCGCGCGGGCCGAGCCAGCGGCGGCGCCCAGCCGCACGCACTGGTCCTCGCCGGCCTCGGCGTCGAGCGCCTTCTCAGCCGCCGCCAGCAGGGCAGCGCCGGCGGCGTTGGCGGCAATCGCGCTGTCCATCAGGCGCTTGATTCCAATGAAGCCGCCCTCTGACCGGATCTCGTCTGCGCCGACAAGGATGCTCGGCGGCAGGCCCACGGGCTTTTGGATCGCCTCCAGCGAGTGCGGCAGGTTCAGCGAGTTGAGCACCGACTCGCAGTCGGCGGTCAGCTCGTCCAGCGCGGCAATCAGGTCCTTGTTGACCAGCTGGTCCTTGCGGTCCTCGTACAGGCTCGCAGCTTGGTGGATCACAAACGGCACCAGGCCGCGGAACAGCGGCGGGCCCAGCTCCTCGCCGCCCAAAAACTTGCCTGGGTTCTCGACTATCTCTGGCACCTCTGGCTGTGCCATCTTGTACGGCACAATTGCGGTTAGCGCCGAGGCCGAGGGCACGGGATCGAGGTATATGACATCGTTGTCGTGCTCTGCGCGCTTCCGGTTGCCGCCAATCAGGTCCGCTTGCGACCGGGCCATCTCGAGGACGGCCGTGCGCAGCTGCTGTGCCCACCGCTGGTCAGCGGCAACTACCTCGGCAATCTGGTTGCAGCACTCGTGGGCGGCCTGCAGACGCGCGACCTCCTCGCCGTACTGGCTGTTGGCCAGGCAGTCCATTGCCTTGCGCGACTGCGCCTCTGCGCGAAAGTACAGCATCTTCACGCGCATGTGGTCGAGCCACCCGGCAGGCACAGTCCCCGACAGCGACCCCTGCGACGCCGACTGTATCGCCGAGTCGTAGATGTCGGCGACGTACGCAGCGATCCGCGCAATGTTGGCGTCCTTCATGTTGCTGAGCGCCGACCGCCGCCACACGCACTCCTGAGCCTGGCACAGCATCAGGCTCTCCAGCATGCTCAGCATGTGGGGCGACATGTCCGTTGTCAGCTGCGTGCGGCACTCCGCCACCGTCTTTTGCCGCAGATGCCCAAACACGCCCGCCGCATGTTGGAAGTGCCCGAACGCCCGACTCAGACTGTCCTTGTCGTTGGGGCTCTCGCCGCACGCCAGCTGTGCGTACGCCGCGCCAATGTTGAACAGCACGGCGGCCCGCTCAAAGTACAGGTCCTGGCCGCTGGCTTCGCTCTCTGCCACAAACGCATTGTGCCAGGTGAACCCGATGCCGACGTCCGCCGGGAACTTTGAGAGAATGAACGACAGCTGGCCGTAGTACCTAGCAACACAGAGGCCCCTGCCCAACATGCCACACAAGGGGGTGGCAGAGACGGGCGTGCACTCAGCATGTGAAATCGAGTGGAGGACTGCGCGAATCGGGCCAGGCAGCGTGGGAGGCAGCCTGGCGCTTACCTCGTGTTGCGCTTGAGCACGTTCGGGCTCACGTCGAGGGCAGCGGTGGCGGCCTCGCGCAGCTCGTCCAGCACACGCAGGTCGTCTCGGTATGCCTCGGGCGGCTCCGCATACGATGAGGCAATGTACTCGGCGAGTGCCTTGGCGTAAACAGTCTTTGCGGTTGCCTTGAACGTCACCGCCAGTAGCATGGACTTTTCATTGGCGGTCCCATCCGCGGCGGCAGGCTTGAACAGAAACATGGCTAGCCGATGGCGCGCCGGGTGCGAGTGTGTGCGAGATTTGGCGGGAACACAGAAGAGAAATGAAGGCTGGCGGGCTTGCTCAAGGAGGCGCGTTCAGCGTGATGAGAGAAGGGCAGCGGCGGCAGCCGTGTGTCGTCACGCCCTCCTCTGCTTATTTTGTTGCCTGGCGCGCGGCATTGCCACTTGCACAATTAGCGCGCGCTCCATTTACTCTGCAAGCAGGGGCTGCTGTCCGGGAGCGGGTGCCAATGGGCGACGAAATCGAGGCCAGCGCGGATGCACAGCTGCAGAAGCGGCGGCAGGACGAGGTCGAGCGCGTGCTGCGGCACAGCACGCTGGACCCGTTCGGGATCCTGGGGGTTGCGCAGGCGTGCACACCAGACGACGTCAAGGCGGCGTACCGGGCAAAGTCGCGGCTGATCCACCCGGACAAGACGGACCATGCTCAGGCGCGCGATGCGTTCGAGCGGCTGAAGCAGGCCGAGTCCGAGCTGATGGACGACGAGAAGCGCACATCGATCCGGGCGATGATGGGCGAGGCGCGGCGAGAGCTGCTGGCGGAGCGACAAAAGCAGGCAGCGCAGGACGGCGGGCCGGCAGCCGGCGAGGGCTCGGCCGAGTTTGAGGCCGCGGTGCTGGCAAAGTACAAGTCCATCATGGTCGACATCGAGTGGCGGCGTCGGCAGAAGCTCAAGCAGCAGATGGCGGCCGAGGGCCGTGCCGCAGCGCGCGAGGAGGAGGCTGCGCTCGAGCGCCGCCAGAGGCGCGACGCCGACAAGGCGTGGGAGGACACCCGCGACGACCGCGTCAACAGCTGGCGCAGCTTCCAATCCAAGGCCAAATCAAAGGGCGCAGCCAAGCGAAAGAAGCCTGCGCCCTACTGACACAGAACTCTCTCCTCCTGTCTGGTCCAAAATTGCCCTTTACCACACCTCTTGGATTGCCGCCACCCTGCCTGTGCCGCATTCCACGCACAGCTGGGCCGCAATGTCGGACGAGACGCCCGCCGTGCAGCCGCTCGCCGCGGGCGCTGCTTGCGACAAGACGCGTCGCGGCAGCGGCGGCTCGGGCGGCGCCGGCGACGGCAGCGAGTACGAGGGCAGCGACTACAGCGGCAGCGGCGACGACAGCGATGACGAGGAGCCGGCGCTGCGGTACAAGCGGCTGGGAGGCGATGTGGCGACGCTGTTTGAGAAGGACACGGCGAGCGCGCTGATCGCGGCAGAGCGGTTCCTGGTGCTGGGAACGCACTGGGGCAACGTCGTCATCATCGACTTTGAGGGGAACGAGGTCAAGCGGTGGCGGGCGCACTCGGCCACGGTCAACAGCGTGTGTGTGGATGCGGCCAACGAGTTTGTCGCCAGTGCCGGAGACGACGGTCGAGTGGTCGTGCACGGGCTGTACAGCGATGACGTGGCCATTGTCAGCTACAGTCGGCCCGTCAAGGCGGTGGCGCTGGACCCTCACTACGGCGCGACGCGCCGCTTTGTGTCGGGCGGCACTGCGGGCGAGCTGATAATGTACGAGAAGAAATGGCTGGGCAAGTGCGACACGATCCTGTACACCAGCGGCGGACCCATCCAGACCATCCAGTGGCAGGACGGGCTGATTGCCTGGGCCTGCGACGAGGGCGTTCAGATCTACAGCGTCGAGTCGGGCTCGCGAATATCGCACATTGCGCGTCCGGCCAGCAGCCCGCGCGCCGATCTGTTCTGCTGCCGCATGCACTGGACGGACCCGCGCACGCTGCTGATCGGCTGGGCCAATGTGATCCAGGTCGTCACGCTGAAGGAGCACCCGTCGCCCGATGGCAGCGGCCCCCGCCCGCAGCTGCATGCCGAGGTGTCTGTCGTGTTCCGCACCGACTCCATCGTATGTGGCCTGGCGCTGCACCGAGACAGCTACCTGGTTTTCTCGTACGGCGACGGCAGCACGGCGGCCGCCGACCCCGACGTCGCAGCAGATGCTGCCGATCCGGACGCCGGCGGCACCATCTCCCGCCAGCGCCGCGATGCCCAGCCGCCCGAGCTGCGGACAATCAACCACAACATCGAGGAGGTGTCCAGCGACATTCTGCCGCTGGAGAGCTACGCGCTGCTGCAGCCCAACGACTACGGGCTGGCGCCGTGCGCCGCACAGGCAGACACATGGTTCATTCTGAGCCCAAAGCAGCTGGTTGCGGTGCGACCGCGCGGGCTGGCGGACCACGTGCAGTGGCTGGCAGAGCGCGGGCTTCACCAGCGGGCGCTCGAAGACATTGAAGATGCGTATGCGCAGCGCGGGCCGTGGGCAGCGTACCGCGACCAGGTCAAGCAGTCCGAGTACCAGGCCATCGGACAGGCGCATGCGCAGGCCCTGATGGATGCCGGCGACACGCGAGAGGCCGCGGCAGTGTGCGCTCGCGTGTTGCCGCGTGCCAACACAAAGGACGTGGCCGAGGCATGGGAGGCGTGGGTGTTTGCGTTTGCCGAGGCCGGCGCGCTGCAGGACATTGCGGGGATGATCCCAACGGACCAGCCGCGGCTCTCGGGCACGGTGTACGAGATGGTGCTGGCGTTCCTGCTTGCGTCCGATATTGCGCGCTTCACGCAAATGGTGCACGAGTGGCCGGCATCGCTGTTCAACACGTACAGCGTTGTTCTGGCGGCCGAGGACCAGATGGCGCGGGCCGAGGCGCAGGGCGCCGACAATGCGCGCGCGCTGAAGGAGACCATCGCGATGCTGTATGACCGCCTCAACCAGCCATCAAAGTCGCTGCGGCTCCACCTGGAGCTGCAGGCGCCGGGAATCCTGGCACGCGTACGCCGCGAGAACCTGTTTGACGCAGTGCGGGACAAGGCGGTTCTGGTGCTCCAGTACGACGACCGCACGCTCGGGCACAGCGCAGAGGCCCCCGTGGCACTGGCAGCGCGGTGCGGTGCCGAGGGCGTGCAGCTACTGACGGACAACACGGACGCGATCCCGCCGGCCAGCGTTGTGCGGCAGCTGGTGGCGGAGCCGGAGCGCCTCCACGTGTACCTGCATGCGCTGCTGGCCAAGGACGCACACCTGGGGGCGCCGTTCGCCGACCTGCAGGTGGAGCTGTACGCGGAGTTTGACGCGGCGCGGCTCCTGGGGTTCCTGCGCGCCAGCACGTATTACTCGCTCGAGCGCGCGCTGGAGATCTGCGAGGAGCGCGCGCTGGTGCCCGAGATGGTGTTCATACTGGGTCGCATGGGCGACAACCACCGCGCGCTGATGCTGATTATCGAGCGGCTGAACGACGTGCCCGGCGCGATCGAGTTCGCCAAGGAGCAGAACGACCCGGAGCTGTGGCGCGACCTGGTTGTCTACGCGCACGACAAGCCCGAGTTTATCATTGGGCTGCTGGAGCTGGGCGGCACTCACACCAGCCCCACGGCAGTCATCCACAGCATCCCGCCTAATCTTCGCGTACCGGGCATCCGCCGCGCCCTCACCAACGTCCTGCACGACTACCACCTGCAGGTAGACCTGTGTACTGGCTGCCGCCGCGTGCTGGATGGCGACTGCACCGTGCTCGCCGACAGCCTGCGCCGCATCATGCACCGCGGCCTGCCTGTCGACGGCGGCCAGCCATGTCTGGCCTGCGAGCAGCCGCTGGGGTCGGCACCCCACTGCACGCTCGCGTTTTGGTGTGGCCACGTCTTCCACGACCACTGCATCTTGCTGCCCGACGTCCAGAGCAAGACGCAAATGCCCGCGCTCGAGCGCCCCGGCCTGCCGCGCCGCATGCATCCGGCGCTCCGCTCGCCGCGCGACCAGCAGCGCATGCTGACCCAGGCAAAGCTCGACCGCACCGTGCACATCCGCCAGTACGGCCCCGTCTGCCCTGTCTGCGCCGCCAACGACGACGACCGGAGGAAGGCCCTACAGGCCCACTCCGCCTGGTCCCCTGCCGAGCGCCGCGACCGTGGCCTGCCCGATCCAGCACCGCCAGCCGTGCCTGCACGCACTGACCTGCCGCCGATCCAGACACTCCAGATTTGATCCCCAGTGTCGTGCGAGCTTGCGTCACGGGCGCCGTCGCCCCCGGCAGCCATGCGCGTCGCCCCTTTGCTCTCTACGTCTGGC
>JANBOI010000227.1:0-12975 GCA_027595825.1 Coemansia biformis
CCCAAGTACCAGATCACCGACACGGTCCTGGGGCGCGGCTCGTTTGCGGAGATCCGGACGGCGTACCGGAAGGACGCAAAGGCAGAGGTCGCGGTCAAGATCATGAAGAAGCGCAACTTTAGCATCAGCGGAGCGGTGGGCGGCGGGACCAACTACATCCACGAGATCAATCTGCTGCGCGGCATCCGCCACCCAAACATTGTGCGCGTGTACGACGTGGCAGAGACGGCCGACAACGTGTTCATCTTCATGCCGTACCTCAAGGGCGGCGACCTGTTTGACTGCATCATGCGGCGGGACGGGCTGCCCGAGGACGAGGCCAAGTACACGGTGTACCAGGTGCTGCTGGCCCTAAAGTACCTGCACGACGCCAACATTGCACACCGCGATCTGAAGCCAGAGAACACGCTGATGGTGAGCAAGGACCCCTTCAGCCACGCCATGCTGACCGACTTTGGCATGGCCAAGGCCGCGGGCCGGCATGAGCTGATGACGACGATGTGCGGGACGTTCCAGTACATCGCGCCCGAGATGCTCCTGTCGAGGGCCGAGCCCGGCCAGGCGCTCGAGGTCGGATACACCACGGCGGTCGACTGCTGGAGCCTGGGCGTCTTGACCTACGCCACCCTGTCAAAGATGCTCCCCTTCAGCGACGGGTCCGGCAACGAGGCGCTCTTTGACCAGATCCGCTCCGGCAACATTGACTTTTCCGATGCCAAATGGGAAAGCGTGTCGCCCGAGTGCGTGCTGTTCATCCGCAGCCTGCTGCGCATCGACCCCCGCAAGCGCATGTCCGCCAGCGACGCCTTCAAGCACCCGTGGATCGCAAAGGACGAGGCGTGCCTGGCGAGGCGCTACGCCCGCTCCGCCCGCCCCGTCGCCGAAACCGCGTCGCCGTCCACGCGCACCCCGTCGCCGCCCGCTGCGGACGCCGCCTCGCCCGCGCCCGCCAAACGCTCGGCCGATGACACCCCCGCTGCTACTGCGGCTGCTGCCACTGCCCCGGTGGGTCCTCCGCCTACAAAGCGCGCGCGGCAGCCGTAGTCGAGGCGTGCGACCGAGCCGCACCAGTGCAGTTGGACTACGGCGACCACCAAAAATCAGCGCGCGCCCATCGGATTTGCGAAGAGATGGACGGCTCCTGCAGTGGTCTCAGCCTGGGCCGGCCCATGACAGCGAGGCGCCAGGCGGGGCAGCTGCAGTATCAGCGGCAGCTGCATGAACGCAAACTCCCCGGGCGCTATTTGACGAGCTGCCGCATTGCGATTTCACTATTATTAGGGTGTTCTTGGCTTGGCTCCGTCTCCCCCGGGCTGCATGGGCATTGTCTCTCGCTCTCTCCCCCCTTGCTCTCCCAGCTCTCCCAGCTCTCCCCGCACTTCTGCCCCCTTTTTTCCAACAAGTTTGGCAGTCCCTGCTGGGACGCAATGCGCACAGGCATGATGCTGGACGAGCGGGCGGGCCTGCCGCCGGTGACCGACGAGGTCTTCAGCTGCCACCTGGTCGGGCCGTTCTCGATAGCCGTGCAGGTCCTGGTCGGCACGCTGGGCTTCTCGACGCTCATTGTCAAGCGGCACTTTGAGCGGCCTCGGCGGCCCTGGCGCGTGTGGGGGTTTGACGTCAGCAAGCAGGTCATTAGCGGGACAGTCATGCACATGTGCAACCTGCTGGTTTCGGCCCTGAGCGGCGGCGGCAGGAGCAGCGAGAAGGCCGGCGGCGACGGTGGAAGCGTGGCGACCAACCCGTGCTCGTGGTACGTGCTGAACCTCACCCTCGACTGCACGCTCGGCGTGCTGTTTATCGTGTGCTATCTCCGGCTGTTCGAGCTGCTGGCGGCTCGGCTCAAGATCCGTGTGCTGCGCTCGGGCGACTACGGCGTCCCGCCAAGCTGGCGGGAGTGGGCCAAGCAGGGGCTGATGTTCCTCTCGAGCATGCTCGGCATGAAGATGACGGTGGTGCTACTCCTTGTGCTGGCGCCGTCGCTGGTGGCGCTGGGCGACCTGATTCTGAAGCCGGTGCTGAGCACGCACAACCCCCGCTTCGAAATCGTCTTTGTCATGGCCATCTGGCCCCTGGTGCTCAACATCTGCGAGTCGTGGATCCTCGACCAGGTCATCAAGAAGAAGGACAACAGCCAGGCCGCCCTGTCGGCGTCCGGCCACATGCCCCTGGGCACGGACGACCCTGCTGCGCTCGCCGACTCGTATGCCCTGCACGAGTCGTCGCTGTCCATTGGCGGCAGGACCCTGGATGCCGGCTCGGCGCCCTGGGAGACGCGCCTGTCGCTAGATGTATCAGAGTTTGACGCTGACTCGGCGAGCGACAGCGACGGAAAGTCTGCGTATAGCGCGAGCGGCAGACAGTCCGCCGACAGCCTGAATGGAAAGGACAGAGGAACCAGCGGCGCCCACGCCCCGTCCGGCCGGCAATAGCCACGGGCGCGGGACGGCTGGCGGCAGCTCGGCTCAGCTATACACAAGACGCCCAGCATTGTACATTTTGACCTGCCGCCCCGCGCGAGCGTGCGCTGTTGAGGGGCGCAGCATGTCTTGCACAGGCCGTATTCGCGCCTGCTGTCGTCAGTAATGTTTGCCAGTAAACGGCTATTGCGTTCACCGCGGATAACCACGTTCAGAGAGAAAGTAGATTCATTGCAGCGAGGGGTCTGACTAAGAGACCAAATATCGACACACCAAAGGCTACGTGGCCCATCATGGGCTTTACCTGAGACCCCTGCATCATTCCACAGTGTGGCGGCATCCGGAAGGATCCGGTGGGTCTTCTTATCCGGCCGCAGAGGTGCCAGCCAGGGGTGCAAGCGGGCATTACAAGGCCCTTGCAGCAGGTCCGAGGAGGAGACTGTTGATGGTGGCGCGGTAGCTCTTGCTGGTGTCGCATGGGCTCCTTGGGGCAGCCGCGGTGTTCCTCCTCCCACTCCTGCCTCGCTACGGGCGGAGCAGGGCGCGGATGACCTGCGCGACGTTCATCTTGCGCAGGTCAGTGTATGTCTGGCCGGTGCCGACAAAGACGATCGGTTTGCCGGTGATGAACGTCATCGACAGGGCGGCGCCGACGCGGTCGTCAATGGTATCAAACTTGGTGAGGATGATTCCGTCGATCTGGCGCGGTCGCGACTGCCCGGAAAAGTCGCGCATGGCGCGGTTGAACTTTTCGAGCTGATCGACCGCCTCGTTGCCGACCAGCGCCTCGCCGACAAACATGATCTTATCAGGACGGTTGACGTTCACCAGCTTGGACAGCGCGCGCATCAGGGGCTCGTTGTCCTGCATGCGGCCGGCAGTGTCGATAAGCACCACGTCAAAGTCGTTCTGGGCGCCGTGCGCAATCGCATCCTTGGCGATGGCCGCCGAATCCTTGCCGTAGCCGCGCTCAAAGATCTCGACGCTCTGGCTCTCCGACAGCGCGCACAGGTTGCGCACATGCACGCGCAGCTGCTCGACGGCGCCGGAGCGGAACGTGTCGCACGCCGCGATCAGCACCCGCTTGTTGTTTTGCAGCAGCCAGTAGCACACCTTGGACAGGTTCGTCGACTTGCCGACACCGTTGACGCCCACAAACGCCATAGTGTACGGCCGCTGCTCCTGCCGCCGCACATGCTCAATGTCGCGGATGATGTCTGTCGAGGACACGGGCGTCAGAATGCGCGTCAGTGCCGTCTCCATGCTCTGCTCCACCAGCTTGCGGATGTTCTGCAGCCCGCCCACGCGCACCCCGACCATGCCCTCGGCTACCGCCTGGCAGACCTCGCTTGCAATGTCCGCCGCCACGTTCTTGTTCGCCAGGTGCTCGCGCATCCGGGCCATCGGCTCCGACAGCATCTCCAGCGTCAGCACCCTCCCGCTGGTCAGGTTGCGGAACATCCCCAGGATGCCGCCGCCGCTTCCGCCGCTCGCGCCGCGCCCGTCGTCGCCGTCGCCGCCGTCGCCGTTGTCACCGAGTAGCACAAATCCGTCGTCTGCGTCGCCTGCACGCTCGGCCACGTCGGCCACCTCGTATATGCCGTCGGCAGTGCGCACACCCCGCGCGCTCTCGTCGACCAGCGCCGATCCCGTTGCGCCGTCGCCGCCGTCGCCGCTGCCGCTGCCGCTAAAGTCCAGCGCCCGCATCGACTCCTTCGTAGCCTTGCCTTCCCACACGCGATTCTCCTTGCCCTTCTTGCCCTTCTTTGTCGCGCCATCCTCGGTGCCACTGCCGGCTGCGCCGCTCTTCGTGCCGCCACGGCGCTCGTTCCACGAGCGCATCTTGGTCGCCTTGCGCCCCGACGCCAGCAGCGTCTCCCCAGCCTGCGCCAGCTCGTCGAGCTCCAACTTGGCACCCTTGGCCGTGGATTGGAACTTTTTCGTATCCTCAAACTTGCGCGGGGCCGCCTGCCTGTTCTTGCGCTCACGCTCGCCGCGCTCCTCGACAGCGCGACACACCTGCTCAAACTCTTCGCTAAAGGCGTCAAAGCACGGGAACGCGGTGCACTCCGGGTCCACCAGTGCGCGTATCTCCTCCTCGAAACGTGCAACAAAGTGCCGCTTGACGTGCCGCAGGAGATCCTCCACATACGGTAGCTGGAGCATCTTTTGGTACACGGCCACGAATATCACATTCAGCTCATTCGCAAGCGTCCACTGCAGCGAGTACGCCCCCGAATTGTGCTTGGCGCTATCGGTCCGCGTGCTCTCAATCAGCACCTCCTGTACCAGCGCCTCCACCGGCCGCCCCGCAATGTCCGTGTACTCCCGGCTCCACAGCACGACGCCGCCCTTTGTCGCGATAGTAAACGAATCGAGCATGACCGGCTTCCGAAGGATTGCCCTAACGTCTAAGCGCCGAAAGTGGGGAGAGTGGGTGTGCGAGAGAAGAGGGATGGAAGGGGCCGGTCAATGTCTCCCGGTGCCCTACGGGTCGTCCCGGCTACTTTCGCCGCGGCGGTAGCGGCGCGCTACTGCCCGGCACGTCGCCGCCAGGCTGGCTGGCTGCCTCGTGCGAGGCGCGGTGCAGCTCCAGCAGCTGCTCGGCCTTGGCGTCGTCCAGCCTGTCGACCACCCCCGGATCGAGGCGCCGGCCGAGCTGCCACGGGCCAGCGCCCCCGGCCAGCGGCGACTGGTGCGCCTTGGTCTGCTCGCGGAGCAGCGCGAGGTACGACGCCCATTGCGCAAAGAACTGGTCGAGGAACCGCTTCTCGGTGACTGCCCGGTGGCTCCTGAATTCGCTCCTGACGTACTGGTCGCCGACAAACCGCAGCTCCCGTGGCAGTAGCCGGTGCGTCCGTAGGATGCTTCGGTAGAGCTGCAAGGCGTCGGCCATGCCTCCGTGCTCTCCCCGCCAGCTGTCTCGCAAATGCGTCCCGTTGTGGAGCAGAGAGGGCCCAGATACCGGGCGCAGGAGGGGGTCACGTCCCCTGCGATAAAGCCACGGGCCGCGCGCCAAGTGCTGACAACGCCTGTGGCAGGTGCGCGGCGTGACACGGCCCATAGCGCTGAGGGGTGCTGATGCGGGTGGCGAGGGCTGGTGTGACGAGCGAGTGGTGCAGCCGCCTGTCAGGATCCGGGTCTGCGTCCCCACCCCTCACCTCAGCTCCAGCAGCGCAATGGCCGAGCACAAGCGCAAGGCTTCCGCGGCCAGCCCGGCGGGCGCCGGCCACGGGCAGCGCAAGCAGCCTGCACAGGGGACTGCCGTGGCGCTGGCCAAGCGGCCAAAGACCGATGTCGGGCCGCCCGGCGAGAGCACAGCCGTCGTGCCGGCGGGGCCCAAGCGCACGTCGGGGCTGCAGGCGCCGATCATGCATTTGACAGGCCACGCCGGCGAGGTGACATCGTGCCAGTTCTCGGACAGCGGCGAGCATGTCGCGTCAGGGTCGGCCGACATGCGCGTGTTCCTGTGGAACACGTACGGCGAGTGCGCCAACTACGGCGTGCTGCAGGGGCACAAGGGCGGGGTCCTGGAGGTGCAGTGGATGGCCGGCGGCGAGCGGCTGATCACGGCCAGCGTGGACAAGACCGTGGCGGTCTGGGACGCGGCGACAGGCGAGCGGCTAAAGCGCGGGCGGCGGCATACGGCGGCCGTAAACTCGTGCTGTCCGCTCAGCAAAGGCGCGGGCGACGACAGCACGTTTACCAGCGCGTCGGACGACGGCACGATCCTGCTGTGGGACGCGCGCGAGCGCCACCCGGTCGCCGCCATCGAGCACGGGCTTCCGCTGACGTCTGTGGTCTCCGCGACCAACAGCATGATCTACGCGGGCTCGCTGGACAACGCGGTGACATGCTGGGACATCCGGACGCTCGCGGCAACACACACGCTGCGCGGCCACTCGGACACGGTGATGGGGCTGGCGATCTCGCCAAGCACCAGCAGGTACCTGGCGTCCACGTCGCTCGACAACACGGTACGCCTATGGGACCTGCGCCCGTACTGCCGGCTGGCCAACCGCTGCGAGCGGGTGCTTTCGGGCGTACCGCACGGGTTTGACATGAGTCTCATCCGGCCGGCCTTTGACGCAGCCGAGGAGCTGGTGGCGTCGGGCAGCGCCGACCGCACCCTGACGATCTGGAACGTGCGCTCGGGCGAGATCAAGTACAAGCTGCCTGGCCACAAGGGCTGCGTCACGCAAGCGGGCTTCCACCCCAAGGAGCCGATTGTGCTGTCGGGCAGCGCCGACAAGACCCTGTTCCTTGGTGAGCTGTAAATGGGGAGAGTAGGCCAAAAGCCGGCCATCCACGCGGTAGATGTTGCTGTTGCAATGAATGTCATGAATCCTAGTGCCAAGGGCGGGCGGGCGGGTGGAGATGCGCTATACCTACGTTGTCGGCTTTACGCTGTGTCCCGTTCCTGGGCAGCCAGCGCCTCCTGTGCCTCGCGCTCGCGCTTCTCCCTGATGCGCTGGCGGAAGCGGCGGAGCTTGGCCACGGCGAGGATGACGGGCATGATGTCGTGGATGTGCTTGATGCTGTTGGCAATCTCGTCCTCGGTGATGGACTCGACAATGGCGCGACAGTTTTCCTCCTTGCTCACCAAGCTGTATGTGCCGTTCCGGGTCACCCACGGGTGCTCGCGGATCCCAGGGATTGTGATGCGCGAGTCCGGGCAGCGGTCCAGCATGAGCCGGATGAGGTCCTGCAGCTGTTCGTTGCTAGAGTCCGGGAACTGCAGCCCCAGCTCCGAGATCGCGTCGGCCACATCGAGAACAGTCGAGCCCTTGAAGGGCAGCGTGCCGTATACAAAGCAGTACAGACAAACGCCCAGCGACCAAATGTCCGCTGCCGCGCCCGAAACGTCAGTCGCATCCCGGTACAGCTCCGGCGCCATGAAAGCAGGCGAGCCCGCAGAGCTGGTGATCCGGTCGCTGTTGCGTGCCACTATCGTTGACTCGCCAAAGTCGGCGACCTTGAGCGTGCCGTCGCTCGTCAGCAGCAGGTTGTCGGGCTTGATGTCCCGGTGTATGATGTCGTGCTCGTGGAGGTACTCGAGCCCGAGCAGAGCCTGTGCAAAGTACGCGTGCGCGGTGTCCACCGAGAGAGGCGTGGCGCTAAAGGCCTCCAGGTCCAGGCTCTGCACCGGTCCGCCCGCGCACAGGTCCATGACTACGGCGAGCAAGATCGCCCAGAGTGGCACATATCAGCAGCAGTCAGCGGTCAGCAGTGGCGACGGCGGCTGGCAGCAGTAGCTCGCGCCAGGGGGATGTGTCGCCCCCAGACCATTGAGGCAGCCAGATGCGTGTGGCGGCACTTGCCTAGGTATAGGATGTCCTGCTCCTCGTCGTTGAGCACCTCGTGCACGCGCACCAGGTTCGGGTGCTGCAGCTTCTTGGACACGGCCAGCTCAGTCCGGATGAGATAGAACGGATCGGCAGCCTCCGCCTCTTGCAACTTATCCTGCAGCATCCGTCGCGCTGCAAAGAGCGCCCCGCGCCCGCGCCCGCGTTGCATCGGGCCGCCGCCGCGCGCACCATGCAGCATATCCGACTGTCGGCGACGGCGCAGCACCACCTTGTGGTACTCCTTCATCGCAAAGTGCGTCTTTGACACCAGCGACTTGACTTCGTACACGGTTCCGTAGGAGCCGCGGCCAAGGGTCTTGACAATCGCGTAGTCGCCGACGACCATCATGCCCTCGGTGTCCTCGCCCGCGCGGGCTGCGACGGTGTATTTGATGTCGGGGTTGGCGACCTTGTACATCTTTGCGCGAGTACAACTGCAACGTGCGATAGGCGGGGGGGGCCACGGGCTGGACGCTGGGTGCGACGGCTGGACACTGGGTGCGACGGCTGGACACTGGGTGCGACGGCTGGGCGTCCCGCCGCTTTCAAACTCCAAAGGCAAAGTGTACTGGCAGAGAAGAAGGTTAAGCTGCGAAAAGCCGGGGGAGGCGTGTGCAGCACAGGTCGCTGCGCTGCAGGTCCTGCATGGTGGGTCGCGTGCGTCTGCTTGTGCGTCTGCTTGAGCGTCTGCTTGTGCGACGGTCGCACTCTTTTGCGGACGGCGCCGCATGGGGCCATTGGCAGGGCGGCCTCAGTCGCGCTTGACGTACGCGCTGCCAGCCATCTGGGTCTGGACGGCGTCAAGGATACGCTCGCCCGCCTCCAGGTACTTGCGGGCGACGCTCTGGACGGCGCTGTCGGGGTTGGTCAACGCAGGTCTACACGCCGATCGGGTCGGATCCCAGCCAGTCGCAGGATTAGCCGGCAGCCGCCAGGCGGAGGAGGGGACGAGGAGAGCAAGGCGGCGCACTTACGTCATGCCCGTGGACCGACGGATGCCGGCAAGCGCAACCGAGACCAGCACAAGGTCGGCAGCGACGTGCACAAGCCGCCCAATCGCCATGGCTCGCTGAGCAACGTCTGTGTGTTGGTGTTGGTGGTGAGAGCACAGGCCGAAGGAGAGCACAGGCCGCAGGAGCGCACACGCAGTCGACAATAAGGGCGCAGGGGCGAGTGCCATGGAGAGGAGAGCCGCTGGTGTAGCGGCCGCCGCCGCCCGCGGCCATTTGGGCGGGCCGCATGCCGTGCGCGATGCACACGGCAAGCACGGCCTAGGGGTGATGTCGGCTGACATGGCAAGCGCGGTCAGGCCAGCACTACTCGCGCGCGCGCAGCACGCGACTGGGCTGCTACTGTTCGCGGGCGAAGCCGCTGGCGTCCCAGAGCGATATCCGCCCGTCTCTGCTCGCGACCGCGAGCCATTGCGGCCGCGCACGCCACCGCTGCTGGGCAAGGTCGTCCGCATCGCCGGGCAGAGGCTCGGCGCTCTGGGCGCTCATGTCCACCGACGTCAGCGCCGCGCGGTGGAAGCGCACGTCGCCGGCCGGGGCCAGCTTGCGCGTGAACAGGTGGACGGCGTAGTCCCACCCGGCGACTGCAACCAGCGGTGGCGACCCAAAGCACCGGATCTCGGCCCCGCCAGGGTTTGGCAGCGCGCCTGTAGACCTGGCCTCGTGCGCGTCGGGTGCGTCGGCGGCAATGCAGCACACCTGGCTATCGGCGGCACATGTGTACACGCACGCGCCGCTGGCGTCGACGTCCACGCTCATTATCGGCTCCTGGTGCGGCGTCGTCGTCTCCCACACAAGTGTCGCCTCGCAGGCGCCGCCCGCCACGTCTAGGGCGTAGCGCCGCAAAGTGGTGCTCTCGTACCCGACATACAGGTCTAGACAGCGGTTGTCGCGCGCGGCCAGCCGAATACACATGGGCGGGTCCTCGCGCGATCCCATCCGAGTTCCCGAGGAGCGCGCCAGGCTGAACGCATGCCTCTCGCCGCGCGCAATGCTGTAGACAAAGGCGCCGCCCGTCCCCGCCTTCTCAAGCGCCGCGACCCATGCGCCCGAATCGTTGTTCGCGACCGAGAACCGGCAGAACGACATCGAGTCGATGGGCAGCGTTGCCGCCAGCTGCATTCCCCCGGCGAACTCGTCGACGCTGAGCGTCCAGATCTTGAGCGTGTTGTCGCGGCCCTGGCTGACGATCGTGTCCGCACTGGCGCTGTCCACAGCCACGACCGCCGCCGAGTGCGCGTCGCGCACGGCCACCAGTTGGCGCTTCAGCGGCATGCTCCACACTATCAGCGTGCCATCCTGGTCCCCGGACACGAGATGGCGGTCGCTGGCAAAGAAGCGCACGGCGTTCACCGCCGCCTGGTGTCCTCGGAACACAAAGTCGGGCTGCAGGCGCATCGTGGATGGCACCTCTCCACTGGATCAAGCTAGGCTGAGGGCGGCGTGGTGAGGGAGGTGTTATCGCCACCCGCCAGGCCTCGGGCGCGCCAGGCGGCCAGGCACTCGGCTCCCCCGCGTGCAGATCGCTTATGGACCGCTCCGCTCCTCGCTCGGCGCCGGGCGGGCTCTACCACCGCCCAAGACGCCGGACCGGGTCCCCGGTCTCCAGGACTGGTCTCGCTCCGCCGCGCACGACGCCCAGCTGCGCCCCACATCGCCAACATCGGGCCACACGCTTACGCTGTGATCAGCGGGCGTTGGATCACGAAGAAACATACACAATCCCCCAGCGTGTTCTGGCGCGTGTCGGACGCAGCGAGCGCGCCCGCTTTCGCTCCCTCCTGCTCTCAATTTGCAACTTATTTCACTGTTGCTGTTGTCGCTGCTGCTGCTGCCGACAGCTGTTCCCGTTGTCGCGTCTCCACATCGCACACCCGTGCCTTCCGAGGACGCAGCGGCAGGCACTGCAATCGAGAATCGCGCTGCATTCCATCCCCTCCCGGATCCAGAAGCAGCAACTCACCGAGGCAAGTGTCCAACTCTCGCAACAGTAGCAGCAGCAGCTGCCGATTCCGCGCTTGCACAGGCGCGTGCTGCCCCACTCTAGCGCAGCAGCACCGCTAATCCAGCACGGGCACTTGCGAACGTCTTGAGCGAGCGCCGTAGGATGGCGTCGACGACCTGGGAACCAGAGAGGTTCGCCAACCTACACAAGCTCCTCAACGAGAGCCTGGAGCTCGGCGAGGAGTCACCGCGCTTTGAGCAGCTCAAGAAGCAGCTGGAGAAGCTCAAGCCGGACCTGGCAAGCCTGCTCGAGCTCCCAGCAAAGAATGCACAGCACCGGTCCGAGCTGGAAAAGGGGGCCCCGACCATCAACGGCGAGGTATTCAAGGTCAGCAACGACTTTGTCGCAGAGGCAAAAAAGCTGTCGGATTTTCTGGAGATTGACGAGGACCTTGCCGCCACGCTGGTGCACAAGGCGGTTGGATTTGAGAAGCGGTTTGAGCTGCCAGCCGGCGAGTCGGCAGTCTTGCTGTTCTTTGGCGAGCGTGAGGCGAAGCTGCTGTGCCTGGGCACGCTGTTTGCTGGCGGGGCGAACCAGGCGGTAGCCGAGCCGGTGCGACAGGTGCTCGAGTCGCTTGCCAGCGAGGTCCTGTCCAGCACCCTCAAGGCCGCGACCAAAATGTTCCCCGAGCGCGTGCTGGCTGCCATCGACGAACTGAAGGCCAGACAGGCCAAGGTGGCCGCTCTTCTTGCTGGGCCTACCGCGGACATCCCCTACCAGCGTGAGGTCGTTGAGTTTGTGCAGGCAAAGCTGGGAGAGGAGCGGCGGCAGCTGGCCATGCTGCTGTTTGGCATTATCCGCGACTACCAGCTAAACTCAAGCGAGCTGATTGCCCTGGTGGCGTGGCTTCGCACCAGCAGCGTCGACGACCCCGTCACGCTGCACCTGGCCGTTGCGCTGCTGGTCGCGCTGAGCACATCGGCCGAGGGGGACAATCCCGAGATGGCCGAGGTTGCCGCGCTGGACAAGATCAGCCATCTTGTGCACGACAGCCAGTTCCTGGTCAAGCTCAACGCCGAGATAATCGACCGGCCGTGGGGCGACGACGGGCTCAAGGGGCTCGTCTGGCTGCAGTGGGCGCTGCTGGCGTTGTTTGGCATGAAGCGCTCGCCCGGCTTTGACCAGCACATTGGCTACCGCGAGGACCGCGTCGAGAGCATCGCCGAGCAGGGCATCCGCATGGGCGCCTATCGCTTTGCCGCCGACTACCTGCTGGGATACCACACCACCGACGACCTCAGCCACGAGCTATCGGCCGAGTTTGACGTGTTGCAGAGGCAGCGCGCCGACACGCCGCAGCCAGCCTCCACGAGCACCGAGGCAAACGCTGCCACGAGTGCCACTGCGGGAGCCCCCGCCGCGCTAGCAGGTGGCAAGCCAAAGGACGAGGCAGCGGCGCCCGGGCGGTACCCGCACATTGTCGACATTGCGGACGACTTCCAGTGGCAGATCGAGCGCACGCTCGAGGATATTCTGTCGACATTCATTGGGCGGATGTCCAGCCTGATCAGGCGCATGCGCTACAGCGAGGAGGACGCCATCTACCAGGCGCAGCAGGCCGAGCAGCAGCGCGCGCTCCAGGAGGAGCAGCGCCAGCAGCAGCACCAGCAGCTCCTTCAGCAGCAGCACGGCGGCTACAGATACAGCCGCCCCATTGGCGGTGGCGCCGGTGCCAGCGCGGCGGCGGGCAGTGCGCCCGCGCCTCCTCCAGAGCCCCGGCGCGATACCGAGGCGCTGTTCCTCTGGATTACACTGCTCTTTGCTGACAGGCCGGACAGCGGGCTCCGCTTCTGGGGCCGCGGCGGCGGCGGTAGCAGCGGCGGCGCGCAGATGGAGCTGGACGACCGGCTGGCGGTGTTCCTGCGGTGGGGGTCAGACTGCCGCGAGCAGGGGATGGTGCGCGGGTACTTCAACATGCTGTCGTCGCTGGCGTGCGGGCCGCAAGCAAGCGTGTGCGCGCACGAGTTTATGAGCGGCGGCCCGAGCTCCGCGATGACGCCGCGCCGCAGCCACGTCGCGTCGAACCAGGCGCCGCTGTGCTCGTGGGCGGCGCTGTTTGGTGCTCTGGACTTTTACGCGGGCCACATGCGGCAGAGCGAGCCGGACCCGCTGGTCGTGCCCCCCGAGATCCCCGATACGGAGGTGGCACTGCTGCGGTCGTTCCTGCGTCTGTGTCGCGCGGTCGTGCGCTA
>JANBOI010000228.1:0-12971 GCA_027595825.1 Coemansia biformis
CGGCTTGCCTTTGCCTGCACGGGCCGCGCCGCCGTTGGTTCTGGCTGCCGAGCCGGAGCCCTTGCTGCCGCGTCGCGTTCGCCGTCGCTGCGACGACTCCTGCGGGATGCACGACTGCGACGGTTCCTGCGGGATGCTGCACAGCTGCGACGACCCCTGTGGGATGCGCGGCTGCTCCGGCAGCTGCATCTGCGGCGGACGCAGGGACCCTGGCATGGACTGGGGCTGCATCTGCGACTGCGGCGACGCGTGTGCCAGCGGCAGCGGCAGCGGCGCGTAGCCTGCGGGCGAAACATAGCCGCTCGCCGTGCAATACGCGGCTTGCGGCGGCACATGGTAGCCCTGGTAGTGGTGGTCCGGCAGCTGTGGCGACGGAATGCGCTGAGCATGGGCGGCGTCCAGCGCCGCATGCATGTAGTCCATCCCGTGTACCGACGCAGGCAGCGGCAGCAGAGCTGGCGGCGATCCAGCGGGCGTGTACACCAGAACCGGGCTCCACATCACCGGCGACGTTGCGCCCGACCTCAGCATTGGTGGTGGGCTGCAGTCGTCGGGCATGGGCCCAGCACCACTGGCGCCCAGGACCCCAGTGACTAGTCGCTTCAGCCGCTTCTGGTCGGCCGAGTCGGCGATCCGCGGAGAGAGCGGGGCGGGCGCATTGGGGAGCACCATCCCGCGCAGCTTCTCGATTACAATCATCGCGGTCTCGCGGTCCGCCATCCTAGCAAAGCCAACGCTTTTGTGCTCCCCGGTCAGCGAGTCGCGGAGGATCTTGGCCGACACTACAGGGTAGGGCTTGAGCAGCTCCACCAGCCTTTCCTCGTCGACATCGGGGGGCAGATTGGACACATAGACGTTGGTCGAGCTGCGGTCCTGCATGCGCTTCAGCTTGGCCTTTATCGAGTCCCTTGCCAGCGTCGAGTACAGGCCCATGGCGTTGAAGGCCTCGATGGCCGCAGCGGCCTGGGCCTCTGTGCGATACATGACAAACCCGTACCCCTTGCACTTGCCCGTTGGTTCGTAGATGATCGACTTTGACGACACAATCTCGCCGTACGGCTGCGCCATCCGCGCCAGCATATCGTCCGTGCAGCTCTCGGGGAGGTTCCGGATATACACGTTGCGTGAATCCAGCTCCTCCGGCCCGGTCGCCACCATCAGCATTGGCGGTGCTGGCGGGCTGTGCACCAGCTGCGGGTAGTGCACCATTGTTGCCCGGCGGTGCGCCTCGTGGCTATGCGCCCCCAGTGCAACCGGAATCTCGGCTGGCACAAAGTACGCGGACAGCGGGCTGGCTGCGGGTGACCCGCCGCCCACCACCAGCGACGCCATCTGCGGCGAGCCCGGCGGCGACCCGCCAGCCAGCGGGACTGCGCCCGTCGCATAGTACGCGTACGCCGCTGCCGCCGGCGATCCGTTGGCCATCACCGGCCCGTCGACGAGCGCAAACCCCCTTGGCGGGGACAGCTGGGCCCCCGCGGCGAACCCCAGCGGCGGCGGCGGCGGCGAGCTGAGCGCCATGGGATACGAGAACGCCGTCTGCTGGTGGTGCTGGGGGAAATATTGGTGCGCCGCGCAGCCAGCAGCCGGGGCCCAGCCAAGCTCCTGTGTCGCCACTGGCGCAGGCGCAGGCACTGGCGCGCTGCCGCCCGCGCTGTCGCTCCCTACAGGCATGGGGGCTCGGGGGGGGGGGGGGCGATCGGGGGATGGTCAGCAAGCGAGCGCGCGTCGGTGTGAGCTGGGCGGGTGTGTGCGCGGAGAGTAAAGGGGGAGGAGTGCGGCTACGCAAAAATACAGGCGAAGAGGTGGCAGCGGGGAAGCCCACGGAGCGCGCACAGCGGGAGGAAGCCGCCGACGCTGGAGTCCAGGGGCGCGCAGGATAGCAACAGGCGAGAAACGGGAGGCGGCAGCAGGCGACACGAGAAGGAAGAGGCGAAAGGTGAGCCCGCCTTCGTCTGTGATGTATGAGGCCGGGTCCTCGCCTGCCGCACGGAGGCCGCGGGGGGGGGGGATAATAGGCTGCATCCGGCCCACCATGCAGCAGCAAGCAGGCCGCCAATATCGACGGAACGCCTCGTGGGCCGGCGGGCCGACGGGCCGGAATCCCAGCGCGCGCGAGGCGGCTTGCGCCTCCCAGCACCGTCGCCCCCCAACGCGCCCCGTGGCGGTGTGGGAGGCCGGCCGGGCATGTCGGGCCTTCAAAAGGAGCGGGGATCGTCTGCCGTGCTGGGCGCCGCGCCCGCTAGAGTGCTGGCGGCCGCCCCTTTCTGCGCCTGCCCTGCGACTCGCCAGCCGGGGCGGCGGGCGCGCCGACTTACCTGGGAACGCCCGATCCATGGCGCTGCTAGGGCTGCGCGCTGCCAGTGGCCCCTTCGCCACCGCAGGGAATAGAGGCGAGGCTGAATGGGCCGCTCGCAGCAGACAAGCCTGCACGAGCGAGGAGACAATGCCCTGTGCGTCCTCGACAGTAGAGCAGACGAGATCGCTGCGAGGCGTGGCTGGATGAGCGGACTGGGTGAGCGGGCTGGCAGACAAGCGCCGCAACGAGAACCGGCGGCGTTCGCGTGTGGCAGGAAACCCGGCGGTAGCAGGCGGCGTGCAGGTGGCTGTGTGTGGATGAGATTGGGCGGGGGCCCGACCGGCAGGAGGCGCCGATGGCCACAATTTAAGTCGAGGCGGGCGTGACGCCCTGCCAGCCGCGCGCACGAGAGGGCCACCACGTAGGCGTGGCCCTGCCAGCCCTCCCTGCTGGCCACACGGCGTCGGACGGGGCGTCGGACGGGGCATCGGACGGGGCGTCGGACACACAACACTCATCCAGGTGAGCACTATCGCGTACTCTCCGCCCACTCGATCGCATGGCCAGGCAAACAGGGTGGAACCCACGCCTCGCCACCTCCCCGTCAAGCCACCCTCGCGCTCCAGCGTGGCCCGCTGCGCCCCCGCTGGCCCGCTGCGCCCATTGCTGGCCCGCTCTCAGGCGACAGAGGCGAACGCCCATTGTGCGCCTCTGTCACCCGTATCCGAGCGTGGCGCCTGGGCAACCAGCCGCGCAGCATCTTCTGGATCAGATCAGCTGCCGCGGCCGGCCAATCAGCCACGGCCATGGAACTGCCAGCGCCAGCGCGCGGTCGGCGGTGGTGATGCAAGCGGCTGGGCTGCATCTCTTCTTGCGCCGGCAATTGGCGCTCATCCCGCACTCTGCACCCTCCCACCGCGACGCGCGCGCGCACAGCACCAGCACATTCCCTCCCCAGCTACCGCTCATCCGCCGAGAAGAGCCTTCCCTCCCCCCACCTCAATGATGGCGACTGCGACTGCGCCGACCGCGCCGGCGGACGCCTGCTACATGCTGATTCACCCGCGGCTAGATGTCGAGACGCCAAATCTGCAGACACTGAAGCGCAACCTGGAGCGCGGCACGGACGATATCAAGGCCGAGGCGCTGCAGCAGGTGATTGCGGGGACGCTCCAGGGCGAGAACCACGACCAGCTCCTCATGCACATCATTCGGTTTGTGATGCCGACGCGCAACAAGACGCTCAAGAAGCTGCTCCTGCTGTATTGGGAGGTGTGCCCCAAGTATACGGCGGATGGCACGCTGAAGCAGGAGACGATACTGATCTGCAATGCGCTGCGCAACGACCTCCAGCACCCGAACGAGTTCATCCGGGGCGGGACGCTGCGGTTCCTGTGCAAGCTGCGCGAGGCCGAGATCCTCGAGCCCCTGATCGGGCCGACGCGCGACTGCCTGGCCCACCGCCACGCCTACGTGCGCAAGAACGCGGTGTCTGCCGTTTCATCCATCTACCGCGTGCTGCCGCAGCTCATCCCGGATGCGCCCGAGCTCGTCAGCACGTTCCTGGTCGAGGAGGCGGACATGACGTGCCGCCGCAACGCGCTGGCCATGCTGACGGTGTGCGCGCCCGAGATGGCCGTGCAGTGGCTGAGGGAGAACGCGCAGGTGGTGGGTGGCTTCGAGGAGCTCCTGCAGCTGGCGGCGGTCGACCTGGTCCGGCGCGTGGCCCGCGACTTTGCGTCGGAGAAGGCCATGTTTGTTCGGTGCATCTTTGAGCTGCTGGGGTCGCCGGCCAACGCGGTCAAGTACGAGGCGGCGTCGACACTGGTGGTGCTGTCGGGCAGCCCGGCGGCGGTCAAGGCGGCGGCGTCGTGCTACATTGCGCTGGCGACCAAGGTGTCGGACAACAACGTGCGCATCGCGGTGCTCGAGCGGCTGGACCAGCTGCGCGCGCGGCACGAGGGCATCATCGACGACCTTGTAATGGACCTGCTGCGGGTGCTGTCGGCGCCCGACCTGGATGTGCGGCGCAAGGCGCTGGGCATTGTGATGAAGCTGACGTCGCAGCGCAACGTCGGCGACATTGTGGCCATGCTGAAGCAGGAGCTGGCAAAGACCGTGGCGGATGGGGGCGAGTACGACAAGTCGGCCGAGTACCGGCTGCTGCTCATCCAGACGATCCACTCGTGCGCGGCGCAGTTCCCCGAGGTGGCGGCGAGCGTGGTGGAGCTGTTCCTGGACTCGATCTCGGAGCTCGGCGCGTCGTCGGCGACGGACGCGATTGTGTTTGTGCGCGAGGTCGCCGAAAAGTTCCCCGCGCTGCGCCCAGGCATCATCAGCCGGCTTGTGGCCTCGTTCCTGGAGCTGCGCGCCGGCAAGGTGATGCGCGGCGCGCTGTGGATCCTGGGCGAGTACGCGGCGTCGCCGGATGAGATCCGCGCGGTGTGGACCAAGCTCCGCGAGGCCATCGGCGAGCTGCCGCTGCTGGCCGCAGAGCAGCGCGAGCTGGAGGCTGCGTCAGCCGGCGCCGCGGAGGGCACAGAAAGGGCCGAGCCGCGCACGCCGGCCGCACCAGCGGCTGCTGCTGCCTCGCGCCGCGTCCTGCCCGACGGCACGTACGCGACCGAGTCGTCGCTGACGGCCAGGGCGGCGTCCAACAACGCGGCAGCGGCGGAGCTCAAGCTGGACACGAAGCCGCCGCTGCGTGCGGTGCTGCTGCACAGCGACTTTTTCACAGGAACGGTGCTGGCCAGCACGCTGACCAAGCTGGTGCTGCGGTTTGCGCAGGCGGACGCAGCGGACGCGCAGCAGGTCAACTCGCTGCGGGCCGAGGCGGCGCTGATCATGGCGGGCGTGATCCGCATCGGGCAGTCGCCGTTCGTGACGACGCCCATCGACGAGGACTCGTACGACCGCGTGCTGGCGTGCATCCGCGCGCTGGAGCACATGGACGAGGATGCGGCGGCGCTATCGGGGGCGTTTATCGAGGACACGCAGGGCGCGTTTGCCCGGCTGGTCCGCGGCGAGGACCGGCGCGCCGAGGAGGAGGAGCACAAGACCAGTCGCGCGAGCGCGGTGCAGGTCGACAGCGGGATCGAGTTCCGCCTGCTCGGGCACGGAGCCGGCGGGGCGACTGGCGCTGGCGATGCGGCCGAGGACGACGCCGACCTGTTGTCCCCGGGCGAGGGCGAGGGCCGGACGGCGGTCTCCAAGCTGGACAGCGTGGTGCAGCTGACCGGGTTCTCGGACGCCGTGTATGCCGAGGCGTATGTCAGCGTCAACCAGTATGACATCATGCTGGACATCATGGCGGTGAACCAGACGGCGGCAACGCTGCGCAACCTGTCGGTCGAGTTCTCGACGCTGGGCGACCTGAAGCTCGTGGAGAAGCCGACGACGTACAACGTGGCGCCGTACTCGTTCACGAGCGTCAAGGCCAGCATCAAGGTGTCGTCGACCGAGACGGGCGTGATCTTTGGGACGATCGTGTACGACGGGCCGGGGGTGAACGACACGCACAGCATCGTGCTGAACGACATCCACGTGGACATCATGGAGTACATCCGGCCGGGGCGGTGCGACGAGGCGCAGTTCCACTCGATGTGGACAGAGTTTGAGTGGGAGAACAAGGTCAACATGTCGACGACGCGCGAGGCGGCGGAGCGGCTCGACCTGCGCGCGTACCTGCAGCACATCATGCGCGCGACCAACATGGCGTGCCTGACGCCCGAGAACGCGCTGGCCGGCGAGTGCGGGTTCCTGTCGGCGAATCTGTACGCGCGGTCCATCTTTGGCGAGGACGCGCTCGCCAACATATCCATCGAGAAGCCCACGGACGAGTCGCCCATCACCGGGCATATCCGCATCCGGGCCAAGACCCAGGGCATCGCGCTGAGCCTGGGCGACAAGATCTCGGCAGCCAAGGTCCAGCTTGCCTGATGCACACAGGTGCGTGTGTCTTTGCCACTTCCCACGTTTTCCCCACTTCCACTTTTGCCGCCAAACACGACTCTGTCAGTTGCTGCCGCATTTGTGGCACGGTCCGATCACGTGCGCGTATGTGTGGAGGGCGGCCGCTACGCAGGGGAACCGCCGCCGCGTGCCTGCCTTCCCTCCAGTCTTGTCCCGCTGGTCACCAGGCGATTTCTGCCGACGCGGCTCTCCACTCGTGGCATTGAATCTGCGGCATCGCGCCAAACAAAGGCAACACGGCTCTCCTCGCTCCCTGTCTCTCTTGTCTCGCGTGGAGGGTGCATCAGCACGAGTTGGGCATCTTGTTCCTCTCCTCCTCTTTGTCTCTCCCCGTCACGTTCTTATTTTTGGCAAGCGGAAGGAATTCGCGGTTGTTCAGGCGATAGTGCGCGCACGCAGTATTTTTTGTTTTTCAAATGGGCGACCATGCAGCGCGACCCGAGCTGCTGAATCGGCTCCGGTCAAGGTAAGCGAAACGAGGCTGCGCGATGGCACCCACCAGCTGCTGCTGCTGCTGCTGCTGGGGGAGTGTTGATTACTGGGCGCTAACTGCTGGATAGCTACATCTGTTGCGCTCGCTAGGGATGCAAGCGCACGAGCTGATGCGGCACGGCAGCTCGTCGGCGAGGTAAGGAACTGCGGGTGGCGGCGCTCGCGTATGCGCACCATGTTGTTGTTGTTGTTGTTGCTGCTGCTGTTGTTGCATTCCAGCAGCAGTCGCGGCCTGCATGCAGCGCGGCACGGGTATGCAACGCTAAACACGTGCTCTGCTGCTGTGACTGGCAATGGGCCCGGGGGTGCGTAGGTGATGGAGCTTGAGGCTTCGGGGTTGCACGGCGAGCAGAACCCGCTGTATACGGAGCTGAAGCAGCGGCTGATCAAGATGACGGCAACGTCCGACCCGCAGGAGCGGCTGGCAGCAACAGCACTTCTATCGGCACTGGCCAACGTTGACACCCTGGAAGAAAGCCAGATGATGCGCATTACAACACAGACGAAGACGCTGATGCAGGGGTCAGACACGACGGTCTGCGCCGAGGCGATGGCAATCTACCGGCGGCTGATACAAAACCGATGGGTGACGGTGCTGTCGACGGTTGAAATGGACGTCAGCCGGCGGCTGGAGCTGCTGGATGGCGAGCGCAGCGACGTCCAGCGGCTGATGACGCTGCGGCTGATTGAGATGCTGTGCAGCGAGAACCTGATTCCGCTCTACTCGTACGTGTCCAAAATATTTGCCAGGCTGAGCCACCCGCTGCGCGATCAACGGATCGAGATCCGCACGGCGGCTGGCCGCGCGCTGGGTGCGTGCCTGGGCCTGGTGCCGCTGACTGAGCGCAACCCGCGCAACACGTGGCTGAACTTTCTGTTCGAGGAGATGCGGCTCAACCAGCAGCTGGGCACCGTCGAGGCCCTGCACGGCTCGCTCCTGATCTGCCAGGAGCTGCTCCAGCATGGCGGCATGTACATGCAGTCGCATTTTGCGCAGGCCTGCGAGACCGCAATGAGGCTCAAGGACAACCGCGATGCCTTTGTGCGCCGGGCAGCTATCGAGCAGCTGCCAATGCTTGCGCGGTACAGCCCGCAAGAGTTTGCGCGTGTTGGCGCCAGCGGCGAGTCGATGCTGTCGCGCTCGTGCAACTATCTGATCACCCTGTCGCGCACCAACGACTCGGAGCGCCCGACGACGCTGTTGGCGCTGGGCAACATTGCGCAGAACTGCAGCACCGAGTTCCGGCCCTTCTTGGAGCCGGCCATGGGCGCCATCCGCTATGTGCTGGTTCAGCGCGCAAAGGCGCGCGCGGCGGCGGCCGACGCCGATGATGCGGTGACTGCCGGGGCGCTGCAGGCGGTTGCCATGCTGGCCGCGGCGATGGGCCCTGCGCTGACGCGGCATATGCGCGACATCCTGGACCTGATGTTCATGACCGGGCTGAACCAGGCGCTGTGCGATGCGCTGCAGGCGCTGGTGCGCGAAGTTGGGCAGCTGCAGCCGGCCGTGCAGGGCCGCCTGCTTGACACGGTGTCGGTCATACTTGTCGGCATGCCGTTCCGCCCACAGCAGCAGAGCCTCGACGACCTGGAGCGACGCATGGGCACCATGTCGATGCACTATGCGGCCACGCCCGGCGGGCCGGTGCCCGCCGGCGCCATGACCAACGGCGTCAGCCACGCGAGCTCGGGGTCTGCTGCCGAGCCCACGTCGCTGGTCGTTCGCGCGGCGAGCAACATCCCGGTGACCCCGGACACGCTGGTGCTTGCGCTGCGCACGCTTCGGACGTTCGACTTTAGCGAGGAGAACCTGTCCGAGTTCCTGCGGAACGAGGTCCTAAAGTACACGGTGCACAGCAGCGCGGCGGTGCGCAGCGAGGCCATCCATGCGGCTGCGCACATCGTGTTGTCGGATCCGCTGTATCGCTCGATGGCCGGCGCAGGTGCCGAGGTGGCCAGCGAGGTTGTGCAGCGGCTGGTTTCGGCAGCGGTGGTCGACGTTGACCGCGACGTGCGGCTGATGGCGGCACACATGCTGGAGGAGGCCTTTGTGCTTGATTTTCATCTGTGCAGGGCGCAAAACATCCAGGATCTGTTTCTGCTGATGAGCGACGAGGTCTTTGAGGTGCGCCGGACCGTGCTGACCGTGATCGGACGCCTAGTCAAGGTGAACGCGGCGTATGTGATGCCGTCACTACGGCGGTTGATCATCCAGCTGCAGACGGAGCTCGAGCACGCGCGCGGCATCCGCGAGCGCGAGGAGTGCGTTCAGCTGCTGACGGTGCTGGTGGGCGCGGCGGGTAATTGGATATGCCCGTTTGTTGGCAACATATTTGCAACCATCCTGCCCCGCATTGATGACGCCCCGCCCCAGCTGGCGAGCAAGCTGCTGGATACGGTGGCTGCGCTGGCGCGGGTGGGCGGCAGCGAGCTGGTGCCGTACTACGACGAGCTGCTAGCGAGCATCGTGCGCGCGGTGAGCGATGGGACAAACGCGCCCAAGCGCATGGCCGCGCTCAAGGCGCTGAGCAGCTGCGCCAGCTTCTGCGCCATGGTCATCGACCCGTACACCGAGTACCCGCAGCTGTTTAACATCCTCTCCGCCATTCTCAAGGACAACTCGGACATGGAGATGCGCACCGAGGCCCTGCGCGCGGTCGGAGCACTGGGCGCCATTGACCAGCACCGCTTCAAGGACGCGCTCTCCAACACGGCTGACGGGACAAGCGGGGGCCTGGGTGGCGGCGGTGCTGCTCCGAATGGCACCCCCGTGGGCGCTGCAGCGACTACCGCAGTAGCAGCGCTGCCAGCGGGTGCGATGCAGCGGAAGGCGGGTACGGCTGGCAGGAAGACGGGCGCAGCTGGCAGGAAGATCGACGCGCGCCGCAGACGCAACCGCCGGAGGCAGGGCCGCGTGCAGCCGAACGTGATGACTGCGTTCAACAGCGAGAAGCCCGTCGAGGCGCTGGTGGGCGACATCCCGTCCGACGCCTGCGGCATTGCGTTCAGCAGCGACGAGTACTACACGACAGTCGCGGTGAACGCGCTGCTCAGCATCCTAAACGACACCGCAGACGTTGCGTCCCACCAGGAGGCCGCGCAGGCGCTGACAAACATGTTTGCGCCGCTCAAGGCCAAGGCCGCGCCGTACATTGAGCACTCGCTGCACGCGATACTGGCGGCAATGGAGGTCGCGCCAGACTCTGACACGTACGTCATCTTCTACATCAAGCGCTTGCACAAGCTGGTGGAGACTGCGCACCAGCTGATCCGGCCGCACCTGTCGTCGCTGTTCAAGCTGTTCTCGACCGATGCGCTTGGGAGCATCCAGCAGCAGAACGAGTCGATTGACCTGCTCAAGGCGCTGGCCGAGGCGCTCGTGGGCGACTTTGGCCCGCACATCGCCATCGTGCTGCCGTACCTGATTGCAGTGATCGACCGGGACGCCAGCGACGCGCGCGCGCCCACCGAGAATGCCCTGTCGGCGATACAGGTGCTGAGCCCGAGCCTGGAGGGGTACCTGTTCCTGGTGATGCCGCGGCTGATTGCGCTGCTGGACACGACCATGAACCCGCGCAAGATCGTCGAGGCGGCGCTAGAGTGCATCGCGGCGCTGGTGACGGCGGTCAACTGCAGCAGCTTTGCGTCGCGCATCGTGCTGACGCTGGTGCGTCTGCTGCAGAGTACATCGACGCCAGAGCTGCAGGGCGCAGTCGTCGACGTGCTGTGCACGCTAATGGAGCAGCTGCAGGACGAGTTCACGCTGTTCATGCCGACCATCGAAGCGGCCATGGGGAAGCGCAGGGGCGCGAGCACGGCGCGCTACGAGCGCAACGCGCGGATGCTGTTCTCGGGCCGGCTGATCCCACAGGAGCGGCCGCGCCCGGTGCCCCAGGCACTCAGCGAGGCAGTGCAGGCGGCGTCGGCGCCGGCCCACGGGCCCGATGGCACAGCGCGACAGGACATTGACGTGATGCAGCTGCGGCGCGCGTGGAGCGCAAAGCAGCAGGCGACAAAGGACGGCTGGATACGGTGGCTGCGCGAGTTCACCTGCGAGCTGCTGCAGCAGTCGCCGTCCAACTCGCTGCGCGCGTGCTCGAGTCTGGCGAGTCGGCACACGCGGCTGGGCAGCGACCTGTTCAACGCAGCGTTTGTGTCGTGCTGGACCATGCTGCCGGGGCAGTACCAGCAGGAGATCATTGCGTCGCTGCAGAGCGTGGCCTCCAACAGGGACGTGCCTGCGGACATCCTGCAGGCAATTCTGGGCCTGGCCGAGTACATGGAGCGCGACGAGAAGCAGATCCCGATTGACCTGAAGCTGCTGGGCGACTACGCCGACCGCTGCCACGCGCTGGCCAAGGAGCTGCACTACAAGGAGGCCGAGTGGACGCTGGAAAAGAACTACGAGACGATCAAGAAGCTGATCGAGCTGAACCAGAACCTGGACCTGCACGACTCGGCGATTGGCATGCTGGACTACGTGCGCAAGGAGCAGGAGGACATCCAAGAGAGCGTCGACTGGTACACGCGTCTGCAGCAGTGGGACAAGGCGCTGGTGATCTACCGCCGGCAGGAGACCGAGGGCGGTCTGTCGCGCGAGAACACGATGGGCCAGGTCCGCTGCCTGTTTGAGATGTCGGACTGGACTGCGCTGGTGCCCTTGTATGAGCGCATCTGGAGTGGCAGCGACCAGCAGCTGCAGACGGCGTCGGCGGGCATTGGCATGAGCATGGCGTGGGCGACGGGCGACATTGACCGGATGGAGTTTTACCTGTCGGCGCTGCCGAGCAACAGCGGAGACAAGTCGTTCTGCCGCGCGCTGCTGGCGGTGTACCGCAACAACTTTGGCGACGCGGCGCAGTACATTGACGAGGCGCGGCAGGCAATCGACCTCGACCTATCGGCGCAGATCACCGAGTCGGACAGCCGTGGGTACTCGCAAATGTTCCAGTGCCAGATGCTGACGGAGCTGGAGGAGATCATCACGTACAAGACGTCGAACGACGACACCGAGCGCCAGATGAATATTGTGACGACGTGGCGCGAGCGACTGAGCGGCATCCAGCAGGATGTCAGCATGTGGCAGCGGCTCCTGCGCCTGCGGTCGATGGTGCTGCGGCCCATTCTGGACCTGGACACATGGATCAAGTACGTCAATATGAGCCGCAAGTCGGGCCAGCTGCGGATTGCGCGCGATGCGATCGCCCAGTTGCTGGACGATGAGGCGCACTACATGGAGGAGATCAACCGCGGCGAGATGGACGCCGTCCCGACAAAGCTCCAGGCGCAGGCGCACGAGTATGCGCGGCTGAACGCGCAAATGGCCCGGCAGCAGCAAATGTCGTCGGGATCGGTGGCAGGGCTGCTGCCAACTGGGCCGTCGGCGTCGTGGGAGGGTCGGATGCGTCGCTTCAGCAGCGCGGGCGGTGCCAGCACTAACGCGTCGCTGGACATGGCGATCCGGCTGTCGCAGCAGCCGGCACTGGTGTACATGTACCTCAAGTACAAGTGGGCGGCAAACGAGCGCCGGGAGGCGTTCCAGATGCTGCAGCTCTTTGCCCGGGACTATGCGGGCAAGATCGGGTTTGACGTGCACAGCCCCGATGCGTTTGCGGAGAACATTGACGCTCGCCTGCTGGCCAATCTGAATGGCCATGCGGATGCGGCGTCTGATGGCGAGACGGTCCATTTGCTGGCGCGGTTCTACTTTAAGCAGGCCGAGTGGCTGAGCAGCGTTCAGCAGACAGTGTCGCTGTCGCGCGAGGCGCAGACCAAGGCTGGAATGGGCGATGCGCCGTATTCTCGGCAGGCGGGCCACCGCGAGGAGAATGGCCGGCGCCGCGGACGCAGCTCGACGCTGAGCGGCGCATCAGCAGCAGCGCCGCGGGGCAATGCGCGGGCGTCGGAGGACGGGCGCGCGCGGCAGGATGCGCAGTTCCTGTACGAGCTGAACAGCGAGCGCATCGGCGAGTCGATTCTGGAGTCGTACCGCGCGGCGACGGTGCTGGACCGCAAGTGGTACAAGGCGTGGCACTCGCTGGCGCTGCGGCACTACCTGGAGACGCAGTGGTACGAGAACGAGCACACGGCCATCACAGAGGACATTGCGGAGCGACATGTGGTGCCGGCGGTGCACGGGTTCTTCCGGGCGATCCAGCTGTCCAAGAGCGACACGACGCTGCAGGACACGCTGCGGCTGCTGACGGCG
>JANBOI010000229.1:0-12943 GCA_027595825.1 Coemansia biformis
GCTTGCGGCTCGGGTGCGCAGCTTGACTGTGCATCGGCCGACAGGTAGTCGCTGGCCTCGACTGCCGACATGCTGCTTCCGCCATGTCCGCCGCTGCCGCTGCCGCTGCCGTCGCCGCCCAGGCCGTGCCGCTTGCGGAGGCGCATGTAGCCCGTCATAGGCGGCTTGGCCGTGGCTGGCGGGTGCTGCGCAGCCCGAAGGCCCGAACCCATCCGCTCCCGGCGTGCCTTCCGCAGACGCACTGCCTCCAATGAAACCATCGACAGCAGCTGGTAGACCGACATGTGCAGCATGTTGTTGTGCGGGTGGTTGAGGAACCACGTGCCCAGCGCGCGCCAGACGCGCAAGTCAATCCAGCCCACGATCTCGTCCACGTCCTCGCACTCGCGGAGCACCTCGGTGCAGATCTGAAGCAGGTTGAGCCGGCTGAGATCGGGCTTTGGCAGCGTCGCGAGCAGGTCCAGGTCCTCGGCATCCAGCCTCTCAGTGGCACGCGTGTCCAGCGGCCGCTCGGGGGTGCTGCTGGCTATGGCCATGGGCGACGCCGAAAGGGTTGACGACGGCGAGAGCGACGAAGACACCGACCCAGACGCAATCGACTCGGGGTAGGTTGCCTGCAGAAGCGCAGCGGCGGAGCTGCGCAGATCGGCGTCCTTGCACCCGTCATCGCTGTCGCTGTCGCTACCGGACGACTGCTCCACAGCCGAGCTTGCGGTGAGGGGCGGCAGTGGCTGCTGGCGTTCTCCAAGGTCGAGAGTCGGCATTTCTGGCTCGTCGTCGCTGTCCGCACTGGCTTCGCTGCTCTCGCTATCCGATGACTCTGCCTCGGTGAGATCGACGTCAAGCTCTCGATCGGCTTCGTCGTATTCCGGCAGCTGTAGCGACTCGGCGGACGCCCGGCGGTTGCACGCAGAATGTGATGTCAGATCAATGTTCTCCTGCTGGCCGGCCACTGTGGCAAAGAGTCCGGGCAGGAACGACTCCAGCGCCGAGCGTGCGGCGTGTCCAACATGCACCAGCACCTGCGAGCCGCGCGGGTGCAGCTCGTGGTCGCGAATGCCCTGTGCCTCGCGTGTCCGCAGGCCGTACTGGCACGATGTTTTGGACAGCAGCGCGTGGAGCAGGCGCGTGGCGGACTTGGCCTGCGGCGTCAGGCGCTGTGCGGGCGAGTTGACAATGAGCTGGGCCAGGCGTCGCACCGGCAGTTCCGAGTCGTATATGGGCTTGAACAGGATATTGAAGCCGTAGAACGTCGAGCAGTCGTTGATCATGAACGCCAGGAACTCGGCGACGCTTTCCGATGTTTCGGGGTCGGGGTCCTCGACAAGTTCGAACGCTTGCGCAAGGAAGCCGCCGCGGTTGAGCTGCTGGAATCGGTTGCGCACCAGCTGCATGGCCTTGCTGCGCTGCTGGCTCTGCGCCTTGCCCGTAGCGCTGTCGTCGGCCGGCGCAGACCCCAGCGCGCTGGCGACAGGTCCCAAGCCGATGCGACTGAGCTCATCCGAGACCACCACGGCGTCGTTTGGCGACAGGTTGAGGCTGACCATCAGACGGCCGGACCACACGCCAAACTCGGCCTTTAGGAACAAGCGCTGCACGCAGGGCTCCGACAGGTACGGGAGGATGTCGCAGATCGGCGCGTGGCCCTTGGCCACGGATTCAGAGTGCTGCCACCACCGGGACGGGGGATTTTGCTGGTACAGCAGCAGCCGCGTGGTCTTGAGCGGTGACATGGCAAAGCAGTGCTCAAGCAACATGCACACGTGGTGGAACGAGCCATGAGAGTCGACATGGAACACCGCCATCAGACACGGCACGATCACCGAGAGTTTGGCCTCCACGACCCGGCGCGCATGCTGGTCGCGGCTGGTCAGCATGTTCACCGCATTAAAGGCGCGACGCAGGTCGGCCTCGGCCAGGCCCGCCGACCGGCCGCGCTGTCGCATCAGGCGCAACCGCCGCTGACGGCGGCGCTCGGCTTCCTGGATGACGCCAAGCTGGTGCTCGCTGTTGGCCGCCGGCGACGCAGGCTCGCAGCGGCCGCTGGCTGCTGGCGATGTAGAGCCATCGCCGCCGGCCGCGCCTCGTTGCGGCAGCGGCGAGCCGGGTGCGGACAGCGCGTCGGGCGAGGGCGAGTAGATGGAACCCTGGCAGTGGGTGATGAAGCCGATTAGCGAGGCAATGACGCCGTCGATGAGCAGAAACTCGACCATCTTTTGCTGGATGGTCGGGCTGTCAATGTCGAGCACGCGGCGAAGCAGCGACGTGGCAGTCTGCTTGGCTACGCCCGGCGCGACAAACTCGACCGCATCGGGCTGGGCGGCTGGCGGCGGCACATCCTCGGCATCGGCGCCAGTGCTAGCGCCGGCGCCCAGGCATGCGTTCCCGCCTGCCTCATCGGCAATGCCCGGCGCGCCGGTGGTCTCCGCAGCAGTATCTGCGGGCGGCCGTGACTCGGGTGCTGGTGATACAGGTCGTGGTGCAGCCGACGCCTCCTCCGGCTTTGTGTCAGCGGCCACATGTGCCCTCGCGCTGTTGGTGCGGACGCAGTCATCGGTTCGGGCACGACTCTTGTCGTTGGTCGCGGCGCGCAGGGAGGGAATTCCAGTGCCAGGGGCGCGCAGGGAAGAGATTCCAGCGCCGGAGGCGCGCAGAATGGGGGCGTTGCCAGCAGCGGCGGTGGTGGCGGTGGTGGGGCTGGCTGTTCTTGGCGCGGCAAAGCGCTCCTTCAGCGACTCGGCAAAGCTGGCGCGGGGAGCTGCGGCGCTCTCGCCGGGGCCGACCCAACATAGCGGCCTTCGTGGCAGCAGCATTGCGGACGATGGGGGTGAGGCAGCAGGGGCCGCCGGCCCCCGGCTCTTCGGGCCCGCTATCCGCGTGTCCTCCATCGCCTCGATGAGCTGGATCTCAGTTTCGTCCAGGACATCGCTAATCTCGTCGTCCGAGCATGACGAGTCGTCCTCTCCTGCTGCGGGGCCATCGCTGGGGCTGCTGGACGCGGGCGGTGATGCCGGCGCATCTACGCTTTTGCTCGACCGCGGCGCGGCAGTGAGGGGCGCGGCAGTGAGGGGCGCGGCAGGCGACGTCGAGGCCTTGAGCGTGTTCCCAAACCTGTATATTAGCCGGGGTCCCTTTGTAGCAGCGGCGGCAGGCGAGAACACGGGGATGCCGGTTGGCGGGATAGTGGGCTTGAATGTGGCCAGCATGGGCTCCGCGGGCGTCTTCCACCGATCGACCTTGACAAATCCGTCGTGCTCCTCTGAGTCCGAGTTTGACGCCGAGCCCGAGCCCGCGGCGGCGTGCGCGCTGCAGGCGGCAAGGCTGCGCTTGGCAGCGGCCGGCGGGTGGGCCGTGCGGGTGACCGGCGAGCGCTTCTAATAGGAGACATTGTCAGGAGACATTGGCGGCGGGCGGGATGGCCAGGCGCACAACAATGCGACACGGCGCGCCTGGGAAAGCAGCGATTAGCCAGGCACCGCGGACAGATGCACGGTTGCCGACAGGGTGGCACGGGGCGCCGCGTGCAGCGGCAAATGCGGCAGCGTGGCGACGAGCGGGCCCAGGCGTCGGGGCAATGGGGACTCTCCACAGAGCAGCCGCCGGTGCCGCGGTCGCCGCCTCCCAACGAGAGCGGCTCCGCGACCACGCACAGGGCGCGCAGCTCCAGCCTGTGGGGCCAGGAGCACGCGCACGCGCGACGGGCTTGGTCGCCAGCGCGCGCGGCGACGGCCGTAGGTGTCACAGATGCGCCTGGCCGGACAATGTCGCTCGGCAGGGGGCTTACCTGAGCTGAACCGTGCGCTCGCGGCGCGCTATAGCTGCTGTTGCTGCTGCTGTTGCTGCTGCTGTTGCTGCCGTTGCTGTCTGCGCTGCCTCGTCTGGCAGGCTGCGGCGTGTCAGATTGTCTAGAGTGGAGCATGGGTGGAGGTAGAGTGGCGTGTGCGTAGCAGAGTGCTGCCGCGGCGACGTTAGTGGACAAGCGGCGGAAAAGGGCGCTGGCGCGCTCGGAGGGACTGGGACGACCCAGCGGGTGGGGGCGCGCACGTGCATCACGCATCATTCCGCTACCTTTTGCTCGGCGGTGCCAAGTGCGTGTGGCGGCAGGAGGCGCCGGTGCTGCTCGCAGCGTCCCCTGGGCCGCCGTCGCCGGCCGCGCGCTTGCGGTCGCGCGGGTCCATTCCGTGCGCGTCGCTGCCGTGCGCGGCACAGCCGGGCGACGCGCCTTTGCTGTCTATCGGTCCGAGGGCGGCTGGCACCAGGCGCGGGGGGCCTGGGCGCCGCGGTCACTGATAGCAGGCGAGTGCTGAAAAAAAAATTAATGAATCCGCGGACGCGTTCGCGCGAATCAGCGCCTGCGCGCACGGAAAGTCCGGCGTGCGGGCTGCTCTATGCGGAGTGGCGACGGCGGGCGTGCAGCGGCGCGGTGCCTGGAGGCATCCGTGCAGCGTAAAGGCGAATTTCAAGAAAAGGGCCGGCGGTTAGGCAAAGGGTACAAGCGTGCTGTGGAGGGGAAGATGTGTGAGACAGGCACCACTGCGCCTGGGGGTGCCTGGAGCGGCATGCCTTTGTCCAGTTCTGAGTCCTGCCGCCGTAGCTGCCAGTGACTTTCCTGCCAGCCCCTTTGCCACCCACTGCGCTGTCCACTGCCCGCGCCAGCTGCGCATGGGCCGTGAGAGCAGCGGGCCGCGCGCATCGCTGGCGAGCGCCCCTGGGCCAGCGCAGCTCCGCAGTCCTGGACCTGGCCCGCGTAGCCGCCGCCCGCGGGCAGCTCGCCTGGCCCAGGCCGCGCACGGCACGTGCAGGCCCGCCCGCCGCCCTGCTGACGAGCGCGCGCGGCGCCGGCATGTGCTAGCCGTCGCCGAGGTGCGCCGCTGCCCGCTGCCAAGCGATCGACATGTACGCAGCAGCATCACCATGTCATCCATTAATTGCTACGGTCATAGGCGGCACATGGCCGCCCGTGCCGAGCCCTCGAGCGCCAGCGCAAGGAACTCGCCAAGACGGCTGGCGTGTACAAACGCCTTGTACTCGTAGCCGTCGCCCTCGACTGTAGCCCCGGCTATCTCGCTTGGCAGGTCCAGCATGGGGACCCGCAGCTGGACCTCCACGATCGACTCGGCCGCAAACCGCTTCCCCATGACCACCGTCACCGGGATCCCCAGCAGCTGCGCGTCGTGGAGCCGGAATCCCGCGCTTAGGTGACTGCGGTCGTCGACTGCAATCTCGCCTTCGAACACACGCGAGCCGCAGACGTGCACTGCAGAGAGCGCCGAATACAGCTCCTCGACACGGCCGGCACCGTCCAGAGGCACAATCGCTGCCCGATACGGCGCGATGGCCAGCGGCCAGCGCAGCCCGCGCCCGTCGGCGTTGCAGCACTCGGCCGCGGCCTGCAGGATGCGCGACACGCCAATTCCGTAGCATCCCATCTGCACATGTGTCCGCTGCCCCTGGTGCAGCGTGGTGAGGTCCAGCGCACGAGAGTACTTGTCGCCGAGGTAGAATATGTGCCCGACCTCGATCGCCCGCTGCGCCTCCAGCCTGCCGCTCTGGCACTTGCCGCAGACGTCGCCCGCTGTCGCCACGTGCCAGTCTCCGGCCTGTACGCCCGCGGACGCGCCATCGCGCCCCGCCTCAACGCAGCCGGCAGGAAGGCGGCTCTCGGCACACGAGTCGAGGAGGAGAAACGCGTCCTCAGCCCGCCCCGCCCCGCGTGACAGCACTTGGCGCAGCGCGGGCTCATCGTCTGCGCCGTATGTCCCCTCCAGCACAACGGCCAGCGTCGCTTGTGCCGCGCCGGGCAGCGCCTGCCTAATCTTCAGCGCGCTGGGCTGGTGCTCTGCGGCAACAACAGCCAGGCCTTTGCTCACAACGCGTTTGCCGTCGCAGGCGCTGACGCGGTACACGCCAACGCCACGCCCTTGACTGCCGCCGTCGCATGTGCTCTGGGCGCGCTCCTCGTTGGCCGTGTACCCGCAGCCGCCGCACACCAGCAGTGTGTCCTCGCCGGCGCTGCTGACAAAATGGAACTCCTTTGACAGCGACCCGCCAATGTTGCCCGAGTCTGCATCGGCCACCGCATACGGAACGCCGATCCGGTCAAAGCACCGGCGATACGCGGCCTCGAGCGCGTCAAACGAGGATATCGCCTGATCCTTTGTCACGTCAAACGAGTACATGTCCTTCATGATAAACTCGCGCCCGCGCAGCAGCCCTGCGCGCGGCCGGGCCTCGTCGCGAAACTTGCGCGTGGTCTGGTAGAGACGCAGCGGATACTGGCGGTAGCTGCGGACCATGTCTTTGACGATGGCAGTTATTTCTTCTTCGTGGGTGGGGCCAAGGAGCATTGTCGACCCCTTGCGGTCCTTGAGCGAGAAGAGCTCCTCGCCTGTGGACTGCAGCCGCCCAGTCGCAATCCAGTTCTCGGGTGTCAGCAGGCTTGGCATTGACAGCTTCTGTCCGCCCACCCGCTGCATCTCTGCGTCGACGACTGACTCGATCTTTCCAACGACCCGCTGCGCCAGCGGCATCAGCGTGTAGATGCCAGCGGATGACTGGTATAGGTATCCGGCCTTTACCAGGAGGTCCGTGGTCGACTGCGCCACACCGCCTGCGCTGCCATCACCGCCCATTTCTGCGTGGCGTGGCCCCTTGCTTGACTTCTTTGTTGGCAACAGCATCCAGCTCAGTTTGTCGCTCTCGGGGATCCGTGTGCTGTATCTCTGCCTAGCCGGCCCACATGATCGGGCCACGCGCGCGCTGGGCGCCATGACCTGCTGGCGGCCACACATACGACCGAGATGCCCGATGCCGATCATTCTGCTGTTGCCCGATGTCCAGTGTCTCTGGGCTGCGTCCTGGCAGCAAAGGGCTTGCGGAAGAGTAGAGCTGACGACGCTGACAGGTCCAGCAGTTTGGCAACGATGGCAAGGCCGATTTCTTCCTTTGCCGTGTTGGCAGCTGGTATGGGCAGGGGATTAACCGTAAACATTGGTGCTGGGCACCCAGAGAGACTCGCGATGATACAAGCAGAGAAGAGAACCAAAGGCCGCGCTGGCATTGAAATGTGCCGTGGGTGCCGATGAGGGGCGTGCCACCCGTCTGGAACCGCCCGTCCGATGGCTCGCAGCAACTGCGCCATGGTCGGCAGCGATGGCCGCGCGCAATGTGCATCACCCAAGAGGTCGTGTGTGCACTGGTCGCCGGCAAGGACGCCAGCTGCGGATTCCTGAGCGAGCGTGTCGAGAGCGATGTTGGCTCGGCGACACGGCGTGCTGGCGGGGCCCTCACCGCCTCCCAAGCGCACTACTGCACTCTGGGGCTATTCTTGTGCTCCTCTGCACGAGAAACACCGGTCGGGCAGTAAGCAGTGACGCGCAGGGCCCCCGATTGCCCACAGGGACTATATTTGCACGGGGTGTCTTGCACCCAGGCGCGGCCCCGCGGCTGTTGGCAGCGAAGGGGGTGGGGCACTGACATGCGACGGTCGTTCCGCGCAGATCTGCCTGGCGGTGGAGCGCACCCATGTTGACACCCACATCGCACACTCCGCTAGGCACCTTGCAAGGAAGCTACTGTTGCGTCCCAATGCTAGGCAACTCGTCGCGCTCGGGGATGGATAGCATGGCGGGCACCAAGGACAGCTACGCGACACGAGCTCGCCGTGTCCTGCTGCTCAGGAGGCAAGTAGTGGGCTGGAGGCGCCATGGCCGTCCGTGCCGCTGTTCGACAAATGGCTCACATCTGCAGGCAGGGACGAGTGGGCCCACTGCGTTGATGTGTAGGGTCTTGCGGCGAGACAATCTGCCGCTCCTGGCCATTGCGTGTGTCCTGACATGCACACTTTTGGTGCTTAGAACGGCTAATCAGGACGTCGCGCTTGCACAGCAGCCGGCAGCGCTTCCTCACGATGTGCACTTCGCACAGGAGCTGAACGAGGGGTCGGGCACAACATCCAGCATGGCGGCGCTGGAGAGTCCAGCCCCGGTCCTCGAGGCAGCCACTAAAGACGATGACTATGTGTTGGACAGCCAGTCGGACAGCCAGCTGGCGCAAGCGGATGCGGGCAGCAGCGCAAAATACATCGAGGTACTTGGGGGAAAGTACAGACCCACGGTCGCCACGATGCCGTCGTGGCTGCCCAGAACCCCTGGCGGGGACCGCACACAGCTGACCAACGAGTCCCAGGCGATATTGGCCAATAACAGGGAGGTCGCGCCCAGCACACTGGAGCCCGATGTGGACTCGCTGCTGATTCTGACGCCGCTAAAGAACAACGCCAAGCACCTGGCGCGATACTTTGCGCTGATCGACAAGCTCAAGTACCCGCGGAACCGCATTTCGCTGGCGTTTCTGGTATCGGACTCGACAGACCAGACGCAGCAGATGCTGATCGAGTCGCGAAGATGGTACCAGGAGACCGCGCCGGCAGAGCTGCGCTTCCAGCGGTTTGACATTTACCGGCAGGACTTTTTCTACGCACTTCCGCGCAAGCAGCGGCATCTGCGCGAAAAGCAGCTGGAACGGCGGACCATGATGGCTCGGGCGCGCAACTACCTGTGGACGCGCGCGCTGCAGAGCGAGCAGTGGGTGCTGTGGATCGATGGCGACCTCGACTACTACCCGCCCAACATTGTCCGCGACCTGATGGCCTATGACAAGGATGTCATCGTGCCCAACTGCCTTGTCCGCCGGCGCCAGGTGCATGGGCGCTGGAAGCACAGCGTCTACGATCGCAACGCCTGGCAGGAGACCGACAAGAGCCGCGCAATGATCAGCACGCTGAAGGAGCACGACTTTCTGGTTGAGGGGTACAAGTCTCTGAAGACGCACCGCCGGTACCTCGACGGCTTCCCCAAGAACGAGACGATCGTCCCACTGGACGGCGTCGGCGGCACGTTCACGCTGGTCAAAGCGGCGGTCCACCGCTCGGGCGTGGTGTTCCCGACGTGGCTGTTCCAACACCAGGTCGAGACGGAGGGCTTTGCAAAGCTAGCCAAGGCCAACGGCTTTGGCGTCTTTGGCCTGCCCTTTTACTACATTCGCCACGTCACCGACTGAGGCGCCGTCGCTCCCTGTGGCGCGTCCGGCAAAGACGGCAGGCGCACACGCACCCCCTGGCTGGCCGCGGAGCCCAAGCACGCCATCTGCGCCATCGTGGGCCCGCTCGATCATCCGTGCCGATCGAGATGGGGCAGGGCAGCCGGAGAGCGGCGGGCCGGGCAGGCCGGGCAGGCCGGGGTGGCGTATCACGCAGGGCCAGGCAATCAGCAGCCAACCACGGACCGGGCGATGGTACCTGCCGGGTCCGTGGCTGGCTCCGAAAAAGGCAGTCGGCTGCCGCAATCGCGATCGCATCACTTGCGCACCAGCCTGCGTCCGGCATGCACATTGGTGGCGCCGTCGCCTGTGTTTCGTTCAGCACCAGCGTTTCCTGGAAACGCCGGGCGCTGGCGTGCTCTGTTCGCAGAGTCCTCCTCGCTCGCCTGGAGCCCGGCACGCCCTTCCGGCCCTATCGCCTATATATTAGCAATCTATCCCCACCGCCCGCACCCGCCGGCATCCACCACCCTTTGGCCAGCCTTCCTACGCTCTTCACAACGCGCGCCAGCGCCGTCTCAATGTCAATAGGGGTGCTCTGCCGAATGGGCCCGCTGCCTGGTTCCGCCCCGCAGCTGCCCCGACGCGCCAGCGGCCGCGCAGCAGCATCGCGGACACAGCCCTACGCACTGCGCCTGCCGCGGGTCGCGCCTGCCTGTGAGCGCCGCCCGGTGGCTCCCATGCCATGCACCACCGGCCAGAGCGCCTCGCGCGAGCAGCCGGCGGCGGCGGCGGCCCCGGCCAGCCCGCAGACAAAAGTCGCCCGGGCCAACGGGATACCGGTCGCGCTGGCAAGTCAGCCAGTCGGCGGCGTAGCGCGCTTGGACGCAGACTGGTCCCCCTTTGAGATTCCGGCCGTCGTGGAGTGTCTTTCCCGCCCAATCGCGACACCACCATCGCTGCTGGAGCGGCGGGAACACACGCCGCTGTACTCGCCGAGCCGCCACGCGGGGGCCAACGCACTGCAGCAGGCCCAGAGCCCCGCTCGCGTGCTATCAACATTTGTCGGGTGGTCGCGGCCATACGAGCAAATATCCATCTGCATCGTCGACCCAGAGTCGGGCGAGCACCTGCGACGCTTCCCGATCTAGTCGGCGAGGTGCACAGCACCAGGCCCGGGTGCCCCGCGCGTTCCCGGCACCAACAAAGCAGAGGATTATCCACTGCATTGCACGCTTTGCAGTGGGCCCTCATATGCGATTCCGTGTTACTTGGCACTTCCATCAACCCAGGAGACCTCCGTCGGAGCACCCTGAAACCCCCATCCAGCATGTCTATTAGTTTGCGTCGGCTCTAATGAAGTTATATGATAGCCTTGGTCAATTGGCCATACATTTGACGGCTACTGGCATGTTTTTTCTTCATGTTTCCTCCAGGCGAAAGCGGAGGGAGATTGATGGTGTTACCAGCTGGGCATACGGACGCAAAAGTCTCATCCACGCTGCTCAAATGACAAAAGGTGCATTGCTGAATCCGGATCCATTGCGCTGGGGGGGGGGCGTCCTAGGGCAGACATGAGCAGAGACATACTCTACTAGCCAGCATCGCCTCATGTCCGAGCAGTCGCTCGGCTGTATCAGCCCCAGGTGCCCCACTTGGAGGCTGGGAGTGTCCGTGCCCTGCATCTCGGCTGTTTGGCAGCACGCTCGTCCGCGTGTCGCGTCTGCCGTGGTGTCTGCCGGCTATCCGGCTAATAGAGCAATAAAGCACACACAAGGGGTACAGCGGCGGCGGCTGCAGAATGCGTGAGGAGGTGGCGGGACGCGGCGGTGTTCGCGTATTTGCCCTTGTAGTAGTACATTGGACCGACCTCCTTCCACCCCTCTATCGCCTGTGCGTAGTTGTACTTGGGCTTGCCCGTCCGCCACTTGCGCTGCCTGGCCTGGACATGCTTCACTTGCTGAGACTTCTTGCGCGCAGCGTCCATGTCGTCGCTGTCCTCGTCGTCGACTTCGTTTCCATCAAGCCCCGTGTGCGTTTTCTTGTCCTTTCCACCCTTCGACGGGCCCTTGCTGTCCTTTGATGGGCCCTTGCCATCCTTGCCCTTGGGCTGCTGGTCCTTGCCGTTGCCGCCGCCCCTCTCGCTGTCCTTGGCCCTCTGCTTGCTGCTACTGTTGCTGCCCTTTGTGCCAGGACCAAGCCTGGAGCTACCGCCGTCGTCATCGTCGCCGTCGCTGTCGCGGCTCGGGCGGCGGGGGTGATGGTAGTCAGGGTGCGCACCTGGGCGATCGGTTGGCACCAGATCCTGCGGCTTGATCCTCATTGCCGCCTCATTGGGGTCCGTCGCGGCCGCGGCCACCGGATGCGCCGGGTCCTCTCGCTCTGCCAACAGCATGCGGGGCTGCAGGCGATGAGGCGCCTCCAGCGCGACGATGAGGGATCGGACGGGCCCGGGGCCTGTGGCCCCGTACACGCTCCGGGCGACGGCGCAGAGCGCGAAAGCAAGGGCTGGTGCCGAAACCTTCATGGCAGAGTATTGGGGCCGATGGAAGCTATAGCCATGACAAAGTGGCAGCAAGCGTGTGCGCGCTCTGACTGTGCTAGCGACGTGCGCTCGTGGCGGCATCCCCTCCGCAATCTGGCACCGCGTGCGCCCCCCCCCCGGCTTACCCGCGCCATCTGCCCAGGCACACAAAGTGGTGCGCCGCCGCCTGGCACGCCTCGCGCCTCATGGCCGCCGCCTGCACCCCGCACGGTGACACCGGGCACCGCATGGCCCGTGTGTCGGGTCCGCGCACCCCCTCCCCGCACACATCATGTCTGTGCGCGCCATCTCGAGCAACCTACTGGGGTACATGACAGCAACACCGACGGCTAGTGGCCGAGGCACATCACAAGCAACGCCGCGCATTCACATCCCTGGCAGGTCACTGCTGCACACAAAACGGAGTGGATTGTTCTCTGAAGTCATAGAGCCCCTAGTGCAGCTTGCGTGCTCGTCGCCTCCGCGTCAGGCCGGGCCCTCGCCAGGCCGACCGTCCGCGTCGTTGGCACGGTGGCGCTTGCTGGAGCCGGCTACCGACCCGCGGGAGCCCACGCCCGCATCGGCCCCGTTGCTTGACGAGGACAGCGTGCGCGTGCGCGTATTGCCAGTGCGGGGCACCGCAGCTGCCGACCGCGCGGGCTCCTCAGGCAGGCCGCGGGCCCTTGCACCGGCGTTTCCCGGCGCACCAGTGCCAGCATCGCTGCCGGGTCGCACGCCGCTGTTTGCACTGGACGACGTGCTGGTGCGTCGGCTGGAGTGCGCCGCGTGCCCTGGCTCTGCGCCGAGGAACACGGATGCAGTCGAGAACGGGTTGCCCGTTCGCGTCAGCAGTTGCTGGAACAGGCTGTCGATCGACTGCGTTTGCGTGCCCGGCATGGACGGCCCGAACACATGCAGTACGCGCGTGGCCGGGTCGCCCACGGTGGTGGTGCTGTACTCTGTGGCCATGGACCCGCTGGAGTGGTCGCTTCGCACGGACTGCGGCCCAGGCGTCGTTGGAGGAGGAGCCGCCATGCCAAACAGCCTGTAGTGCGTCTCGCCCATGTTGACACCCTGCGAATGCGGCACCTGCTGCTGCTGCTGCTGCTGTGACGATGCCTGTGCCTCGGCTGGTACTCTTGCACGTGGGTTGGCATCGGGCGGGTCAATCCGCTCCATGATCACTTCGGGCGTCTCGCCAGCAAGCATGAATGTGATGGGCCGAGGGGCGGCGGCTTGGCCGTCCCTTGCCGCACCCGTGCCTGCACCCGCATGAGGCTCAGTGGCAATGCTTGTGCCCTGCGCGCTCCGCTGCTCGCCAACAGTGGTGCTGCCAGCCGCCTGCATACGCTGGTGCATCTGCTGGTGCATCTGCGGGAG
>JANBOI010000230.1:0-12922 GCA_027595825.1 Coemansia biformis
GCTGCGACAATGTCTTCAGCAGCTGCACATCTCCATTCTTATGCACCCGTCAAGGCAGCCACCAGCGCCCGCCCAGATACCAACTCCTGGTGCATCAGGTCTGCAGTGCATTGTGTGCTGCAGCCACGCAATGGCTTGGGCATGGGGTGTGCAGCGGGCGGCGGGCGTCCCGGCTCCATGCATGCTGACGTACTAAAGTGGATCTCATGGCTCCACGTGCGCGCCTGTTGGTATGTAGGATGGTAAACATCACCTTTGTGGATGCAAGCGGGGCGCATCTGTTCTCGGAGCTGGTGCTTGGGACAATGCCACTCGGCACCCTTCTCCGCGCATATTACCCCGATGCGCCCGCCCAGCTGCTCTTCCGCGACCGGCCGACCAGGATGCTCGTGCCCCCGCAGGCCCTTGCCGCCCAGCTCACCTGCATCGGAGGGCGTGTAGTCGTCGAAGCCCAGCTGCCGCCTCGCGTGCCAAAGGCGCAGTGGCTACTGGACGACAAGGAATCTTCGTCGCCCCAGCCTATCGGTCCTTACGCGTTGTCGGACCACGAGTCGCCGCAGGGCTGGGCGCCACTTGTGCCGCCGGCGCATTCCGCCATATCGCCATTGCGCCATGCTGCCTTGACGCCCGTCACTGTTGGTCTGGCGCTGCCTCCAGCCGATCCGGCCAGCCCCACCCAGCCCGGCCCCTCGCATACCGCTCGCCCAGGCTACGGGCTGCCGATATCGAGCCTGATCAGCGAGCCGCCCTGTGCGCACACCGAGAGTGGAGCTGGCGTCCAGCGGCGGGCGTACAGCATCCATGTGTGCCACGGCGCCAGCCACGCCCACCAGGCACAGAGCTCACATAGAGCGCCGTCGCTGCCAACCCCTCCTCCTCCGCAAAGGCGTCCTTGGGCCGCAGGCCCTTACGAGTAGATGCCATCGCGCGGTGCACATGCGACCTCATGTCTAGCCTGTTCTCCTTTGTCAGGCTCGGCCGATCGGTCCCTGCCCTCAAACAACAATGGACATGTTCACTACCAGTGTGCATTAATAGCCAGCCCACTTGGCAGCCTCCGGGGCTGCGCCGAGTGCGAGCTTCCTTCATGGCACTCGCCCGTGCTGCCATGTTGCGTCGCGGGCTTCCTCGGCAGCCAGCGCCCGCGGCCTGCTCATGTCTTTTGCGTCCAAAGCAGTTTGTTCGAGCCGCCATCTCGCCCGCGTCGCGCCAAAGAACGACCTCCCCCGCCCCACAGACCACCAGATCCTCTCAACTACTAGCCGTGTTTGCGCGCAGGCCACATGCTGACCCACCGCAAGAACTGGTGCCGTGTCTGCGGCACATGCCTGACATGCCCGCGCATGAGTAGATCCAAGTTCCAGCAGGGCAGCTGCCGCTGCACCGAACGCCAGGCAAACCATGTCCACCCAAGCAAGGTCAAAGGGGATATGCTGTTCAGCTTCCGCTATCGCCATCTCAGCGCAGAGGATATCGACATCCTCGCCGAACTGCGCCCGAGGTTCAACTTTATCACGCCGCCGATTGAGCGCAGTCTGGTGCGTGCCAACATTTGCAGTACCTGCCAGCAGAGGCTCCGGCGGGCCCGTATAAGCCGGCGCCGCCGGCTCGCAGGCACAGGCGGAGCAGGTGCGGCAGCTGCGCCCGTGGCTCAAGCGCTCGACGGCGGCGGCGACAGGGCCGACCGCGAAATGTTCGCCAGCCACACGCTCTACGCGCGCGCCGGACCCCTGGGCCGCTGGCCTCCAGCGCCGGTGCAGGCTCCCGACAGCGGGGCAGGGCCCGAGCTACTGTCCGCCCTGCGGAGCACGCTGCTACCGCCGGCGCAGGCGCCCGGCTGGGGCGATTCTGCAGACACGCGCCCATCGCTGAGCGTCGGCCAGTCGAGCACGCGCAGCTCCCGCTCCACTCCGGGAGGGAGCTCCGATGACGAGCTGGACGAGACCCACGTCGACCTCGATGCGGCCGACAGCAGGCCGCATTGCCCTCAGCCCCAGCCGCTGCTGCTGCTGGGACATGCCACCAAGCCGGCACGGCCCTTGTCGCCGGTGCTGCCGCCGCTGTTCCAGCCACAGCCGCAGTCGCCACCGCCCAGACTGCCGCCGCCACATGCGCTGCTGCTCGAGCTCCGCAAGGACGACAGGGCCAGCAGCCGCGCGCCGGCAGCACGCCACATCGGCGCGGCCAGGCCCACCCCAACCATGCCGAGGTAAGCAGGGCCCCACACACAGCGCCTCCACTCCGCCCCGCCCTGCAGCGCGCCCTGCAGCGCGCCCTGCATGCTGGCGAGTTGGTATTTCGCTGGAGGCGACAGTCTGTGATCGCGCGTTTCCATGCCCAACGTCGCAGCAGTACCGCCCGCCAGGCCTGCCCGCCTGCCAGCCCGGGCTAAATGACGCGCAGGCCTAATTTATGCACACGCCGCGGTGCTGGCAATGGCACTTGATGCGTGCGGCCCGCCAGCAGATGTGCCTGCGCACCACAGACACTTGGTCTGCCTGCCGCCCAGGGAGGGGGCTCGGGCTGGCTGGCTGGCGGCGTGGCACACAGCGCAAGGCGGTTGTCATGGAGCGCAGACCCCCAACATGGGCAGTACAGGCGCGACTATCTATATATGAGACAGTGGGCTGGCAGAGCGCAGTGTTTGTGGCCCGCGACACGAACCCTGCGGATGGCGCCGCATCTCTGCTTGCCTTCGCCACTGTGCTAACCGTATCCACCACATCTTGCATCCCTGGCGAAACCCGGCGCCGTAGCATGCAGCCAAACGTCGAGTTTCGCGACGCTGCCAACTCGCTTCTGTTCAGGGAGGCTCTGAGCAGCGACTACCCGTTCGAGGACGTGTTTGCCCAGTACTACCCAGACGCGCCCCGGTCGATCCTGTTCTACATACAGGGGAACATTGCTCTGCCGGGGCGGACGACCCTCAACATCCTCTACAACCAGTACAACATGCGGCAGCACCCTGTAGTCGTCTGGGCAAGAGTCCCCGTGGCCACCGACCCGCACTACATGCCCCAGTGGCGGTCCAGCATGTAGCAACAGCCGCATCCACTACGCCTTTCTCGTCGACCAGACATGTCGCCCAAGCGCGCCACAAGATAGGCCCAGCCAAACGAAGCCAAGCGGCAGTTTGGTTAGTAGTGTTCCATTTCTTAGGAATGAGACTTGAGGCAAGTGGCGCGTAGCGGCCGCTACAGCCGCAGCTGGCTGGGCTACGCCGAGGCTTCGCGCTGCAAGCGGCGCTGCTTGACATCCCAGTTGTATACCCGCGCAATGTTGACTTCCATGGTCGTGATCTGGTCCCGCAGGAACTCCAAGTCCTCGATGGCATTCTTAAGGCCGGTCTTTGCCACTGTCAGCTTGCTGGCGAGAAGCTCCTTGGCCTCGTCGGTCGTGTACTCCAGCATGACGTTGGCGCCGAGCCACAGGTTGACTGTGGCCGTCGGCGGAACCGTGGCGTGGGCATACAGCGTGTCGTTGACCTCGAACAGCGTCTCAATGGGCTCACTTGTTCCTTGCCTGTCGCGTAGGTAATCGACAATGTCCAATGTCTTTTCGATCTCGGGGATCTTTTGCTCCAGGCTGCCGCGCTGCTGGAGCCTGCTGTTTTCCATGAACCTGTACTTGCTCACTGTCTCGGACAGCTTACGCAGCGTTGCCTCGGGAGAGTCTGTCTTCATGTACTCGTCCACGTCTTCCACAAAGGGCGCGCGCGGGATCCCGCGGGGGTTGGCATCCATGGCTGGCGGCGGCATCGGCGTTCGCGCGCGCTCTGTCGTCTTCTACACGTCTGGTCGTCTCGGGCACACTGGGGGGCTTTCCTCGACAGCGCGCGTGGCCGCAGCGGGAAAGTGCAGAGCAGCAACGGGCGGGACCGACAGCGGCTTCCTGCATGTGCACTACGACAACACATGTCATCCATCCATTGGCCCAGCGCATCGCGCCTTTTGTGGGCCGGCCCACATGATTGCCCGGATCAGGCCACTAGACTGGGCAGAACCGTCGGCATCCTGCTTGGCAAAACAAGGCAACTTGTAAGCTAGAGACACCTGCGCAGTGGCCGGCGCAGGACCGGTGGTAGCCACGGCGGCGGCGACAGCAGCTAGGAAAGGTGGAAGCTCAGCTGGCCCTCGGATATCGCGTGCCGCCAGCGCTGAGCAAGGACATCGAATGACGAATAGCCGGGGAGCTTGATGAGGTTGGCGCAAGTCATCACCGTCGGCAGGTAGTCGTCGGGCTTGAGTGGGGGATCCGCTGGGCGCGGCACCACCGTCATCGGCGGATGCAGCGCCCGGAACCCGCCCATCGGCAGGCGCGGCGAGCCCGTGGCGAATTGCAGGAACCTCCGGCGGTCTGCTTCGCCGAGCGATACGAGAAAGTCCAGGAACGCTTGGTACACGGGCGACGACGGCGCAAGGCCCTGTCCGGCCCTGATGCCGTCCAGCAGGCTGTGCCTTGTCCACTGCACGTCGCCGCCCGCCGTCTGGCCAACGATGCTGCAGAGCTCGGCCGGCGTGAACATCAGCAAGCTCCTGCTCGAAAAGACGCGGTCAAAGCCCTCGCAAAACGCCGCGATCTGCTTGCGCACGCCGGTCTGGAGCGTCCACCGGGCAACAAGGTCGACGTACGTGTGCACATTGCTGATAGTCACTGGCACCTCGGAGCCGCCAGGGCGCAGTTCAAGGGAGGGGTACCCGGGAAGCGTAAAGTCCAGCGTGAGGTCCTCCACCGCGGACTGGCCGTCAGGGCCCCGAATTGCGTCGACTTCGGTCTGGATCTGAGCCGCGGAGCGATCCTTGCGAGCATAAACGGCGTTCTTGGCCTCCACAAATCCCTGCAGATACCGCAGCGAGCTGGCAAGATGCGCATCCAGGGCCTCGATCTGGCCCCACGTCCAGGAGGCCTCAGTGCCCGTGCCATGGCCCGCAGACAGGTGCCGCTGGATGGCAGCCCAGAACTCGGCGCTCAGCGGAATGTCCAGAACGCGGTTGTCGATCAGGCCCTTTGCAACCAGGCGGCCGAGAAACCCAAACAGCTGCACTGCACGCTCTTCGGGCAGCAGAACGTCCGCGCGCCCCTCATGCCGGGCGCTGCCCCCTTGATCGCCAATGGGCGCCGGGAACAAGCCGCACGGTGCGCTGACATAGCCGACGTCGCCTGCCGAGTCCGCATCTGCCCGGTTCCCTGGCTCAGGCGCTGCGGCGCGCCCCTCGTCTCTCCACAGGCCAAGACTTGTCTCTTGTAGGCTGCGCGAAATGGCCGCGTAAAACTCCAGCGTCGGCCCGATTCCCGATCCGGCCTCCTCAAAGTACTCGACCTCCAGGATGGTCTTTGTGGTGCCATAGAGCTCGAGCACCTTTAGTGCCGACTCGAGCATCCGATGGCGCGATATGCGCACCTTTTGTCGCTGCACATGGCCGAGCGGAATCTGCAGATCCGCTGGCGAGTCGCTGCTGCCAGCACGCTGCTCGCGGCGAGCCACCGCCTGCCAAAAGTTGATGTTGCGTGAGTACCCAAAGAAGGCTGCCTGCAGGTAGGCGAGACGCGACTCGAGCGAGACCAGGAATGGCGCGCTGCCAATGACCCTATGGCACCAGTCTGGCAGCGCTGCGCAAACGACCATCAGCGGATCGCTGAGCTGCCGGGCCGCCTTGGCCGAGATCGTGTGGTTGACAAACAGCCTGTCAAGGTCCGCAACCGCGCTCTCGTAGCTGGGCTCTGTCGCCCGCTCCGATGTGCGATCCAGCCTCAGCAGTCCGTAGAGCATCTTCAGCAGCCGCGCCATCGCCGCGCCCTTTGCGCCGAGCACGCCGTCCAAGCCCTCGCCATCCGCCGTACGAGCAGGAAAGCCAGCCTGCTGTCTTTCGTGCGCCTCTGGGGCTGCTGGCGGGCGAGGCCCAATCTCAACGTGGAACCGCAGCTCGAATGTGTGTCCCCAGGGACTCGCGCTCTTCAGTTGCGGATCCTGCTGCCAAAGACCGTGGATAGTGCGAAAGATGTTGTCCGATGCATCCACGGCCCTCTCGGTCTCGCCAACTCGCAGCACAAAGCCCAGGCGCCAGTCGTCCGGCCTGTCCGCTACCTCGGCGCCGTCGCCGCCGCCGCCTTCTGAGCGCGCCGTATCCCCCTCGCCAGCGGGCTGCTCGTCGGCATCGGCGCCGGCGTCGCTCTCGCTGTCGCTCGTTTCTGTGTCTAGGTCAACTCCGCCAAAAAGTGCCGCCGCGCGGAGATTGATTCCCGACGCCTGCGCGATCATCCGCAGCATGTGCATGTGCTCGCGCTCGCGCTTGCTCCGGCCGCCGCCGTCCGCGGCCCAGTCGCTTTCGCCGCTACCACCCGCGCCGGCCGCCCCCTCCAGCTGCGCCCGCCGCGGGCGAAGACCGCCAGCGTCCGAGTCCTCGGTCGGTACAGCCGGCGGCAGGGCAGCGGCCGCTTGCCCGCGGCGCCTTTGCAGCCCCCTCCGGCTGCTCCTCTTAATGAGTAGTGCAACACGCGGGCGCAGATACGCCTCCAGCACGCTGAAGGTGGCCACTGCGTGGACGCTGACGCGAATGGCCTGGAACGACCTTCGGATCTGCTCCATCGCAGTCGCGACAGCATCGTCTGCTGGTCCTTTCTCGCTGGCAGCACCGGCCGCTTCCCCTGCAGCACCAGCACCGGCCGGACCGAGTGAGAATCGAATTTGCTTGGAGAGCATGTGCGCTGGCGAGCGTGCCTCGTCGGCCCCCGTCTGGTATGCCTCGTGGACGCGCAGATCGTCTGCAAGGCTCAGCGCCTCTTGGAGCCGGCCCAGCAGGACGCCGAGCGCGCTGGTCGAGACCGAGTACGGCCGCCCGCGGGTGTGTTGGCGTAGAAGGCAGCGCACTGCGTCACCGGCGCTGGCGCTGGCATATCCCCCGACGCAGTCGCGGGCAAGCGCATCTGCCAGCGCAACAACGAGCCCGCTCTGCACCAGTTCGTGGCTCGTAACGCCCGCAGGCGCCGTCAGCTGCTCTGCGAGCGCATCCGCGCAAGCAAGCAGCGCATCGTGCGATGTGTCGGCAGCGCTGAGCCGCGCAGCCAGCTGCCGAAGTCGCTCAAGGACGGCGCTTTCTCCATCTGCGGATTCCGAGGCGCTGGCCCCCTCCAGCGCGCTGGATATCGTGCGGCACTGGCCGAGAACCCACCGGAGTAGCGGGATCGTCTCGCCCTTGTCCGCCGCAGACGATGCGTCGACAGCAAAGGGCGAGCGCTGGGACGCGCCGGCCATGCCATGGCGCGAAGCGGCTGGGATGTGTGCGCTAGTGAGCCTGAATCCGACAGAAATGTCGTTCGCAGCAGGGCCCTCGCCAGCTGGACTGCCTGGTGGCTCGCAAGCCCCGTCGGGCGTCGACCCGTCGCTGTCAGCCGCACTGTCCTCGGCATTGTCATCATCAGCGCCGCCCGCGCTAGCCCGCCCCAGGGCTTCATCGGCTACTAGTGCCAGCTTGGATAGGCTGTCAACGACGCCCTCGCGGATGAGCCTCTGGGTGTAACGGCCCTGCGTCTTGTCCAGCACAACTCGTACAATAAGTAGCGAGACACCCGAAATCACAGGGGACTCGAGCAGCGAGACGGAGCCCATCACAAACAGCGGCAGGTCTACGGCATCCAGAGCCGTTTGCAGCCGGCCGGCATCGAGATAATACACGGTTTTGAGGACTACAAGCAGCACACGATACCGGACGGCCACGTTGCTTGTCTGTGCGAAAATACGGATCATCAGTGGGACCAGCGCATCCTGGAGTTGCTGGAGCACCGCTGGGCGTGCATAGACATCCACTAGCCGCGCCAACTGGCCATTGTTGTCGGAAGGCGTGGCCCCATCAGCTTCGCCACTATCGCCGCTGTTGCTGTTGCTGTTGCTGCTACGGGTACCGCCGCGCTCGCCACAAACTACCCTCTCCATCTGCTCTCGAGCCACGTCTGTCGTCGGTAGGCGAGGCAGCACGATTACAAGCAGTCGGAGTGCCTCCCACACTCGCTCGGGCACCAGCAAGACCGATCCGTACTGCAGTTTGCGTGCGCTCAACGCTGGGTGCGCAGGATCCGGTGGCTCATCCGGGTTGCCAAAGCCTGACGCAAGAACCTCGGCGAGAGCAGGGATGATCTCCATATCCAGCAGCTGCGCCGTGCGTGTGCATGAGGCCGACGCAACCATTGCCAGCACCCGCAGGAGCGCAACCGGGGCGCTGTTGTCCGAGGGCGTATCTGCGGGCCAGATGGTCGCAACGACGCGCCGCAGCAGCTCCTCGGAGACCAGTTGCTCGATTCTCTCCGGGGACGACCGAAAGGCGACGGTAAGATGGAGTATAGCCGAACAGGAAAGGTCCGCAATCCTTTGGTCGACGTGGAACGCGGTGCGCGCAAGCACGGGCATCGCCTCGGCGGCCTGCGGGAACTGCGTGCCTGTAATAGACCGCGCGCAGTTTGTGGCACACGCCAGCGCAGTGCGCTGGGTACCAGTGGCAAAAAAGTCGAGGAACATCAGGCACGCCGACATGCCTCCAGCCTCGCAGATCTCGGCAGAAAAGTCCTCTGAGAGCCGGGCCAGCACTGACAGGGCCTGTTCGGCCACATCAATGTACTCGATGTCCAAGAGCTTCCTGCAGAGAACCGGGATCGCGTCGTGGCGCACCAGCACCGGGCCGGACAGAGGCAGGGCCTCGAGGAGGTTTACCAGGCAACGGCACGCAAGCAGCATGGCGTTTGCGTTGCCGGTAGCAAAGCCGACGTCGCTCTCTCGGCCCCTCACCAGGCCGACGAGCGTATGCGTCAGGTCATTGACATCCAGCCCGATGAGAGAGTCCTCTGTGGACATGGACAAAAGCTCCGTCAGCTCTTGGAGCGCCACAAGCTGCAGGGTCGCGTCGGCATGGCCCTTGAGTGCCGCAACAAGAGGGCGGAGCTGGTGGGCGTTGCTCACGCGAGCCATGCTCCCAAGGCTAAGCTCAAAGAGGTTGTGGCGGTTCGCCTGATGGCCGCTGGCCGCGCTGGCCGCAGCGTCGCTGTTGATCGCCTCGCGGGCTGCGTCACTACGGCGACTGCTAGAGCTGCTTTGGCTGATGGCGCTGTCACGGCCGCCGCCTTCGTCCACGTCCATGATGTTAGTTGATCCATGCCTCTGGGCCCGTTGAGCGTTGTCGCGGTGCTGCGACTCGGCACGATCAGAACTGGTGCTGGTGGCGTCATCGGTGGCGTCATAGTTGGCCGGCTCTGGAAGTTCGGCACCACCACTGCGTGCAGTGTTTGATTCGCCAGACGGCTCTGCATCGTCCATGGACACGAGCGGAGCCCTTGCCGGCGATTCGTCGGCAGCAACCGCAACCAACGGCGGCAAGGGCGAGTCGCTCCCATTGCTGGTGAGTATGCGGCGTCCGCGCGGCGTTCTACAGGTGCCGGCAGTCTTTGTCCGTTAATGCAAACAAGCACCGTGGGCACGGCAACGCCGCGCAGGCACCACTGGGTCAGCAGGCGACGAGCGGCGGGTGGCGGTCAGCGGCGGAATAGAGCCCTTACCTTGCGGGGGAGCCGCTGCTCGCGCCATTGCCTTTTGCGCGGCTGGGCGTCGTCGGGACATCCATCGCCGCGGATTGCGCTGTGGCGGCTGCCGGCGATTTGGTCGCCCGGGAGGTACGCTGCCGCTTTGCTGGCGGCGGTGCCGGCGTGGCGGGTCGTGGGGCTCGCAGTCGCCTGCCAGGCGAGGGCTCGGTCTCGGGCGAGCGCCGCGGCTCTTCCGCTATGTGCGTGCTGGCGGTGGCGGCGGCTGCGGCTGCGACTTGGCTGCGGGCGCCGCCAGCTGTCTCCCGCTGGGCGCCAGAGGCAGGCGGAGCGTGTGGGCCGGCGAGGCGCAGGCGCTGCTTCTCGCGAAGCCGGCTTGACTGCCGCGTGGGTGTGGTCGGGCCTTGGCGCGACAATGCGGAGCTAAACGCAGGTCGCAGAGCGCATGCAAAATGCGCCGTGCAACCTTACGCTCTGTGCCTTTGAGAGAGGATGTGCAGCAGCGTCCTTGCTGCGCAGAGCGTGGGCCTTCTTGCCTGTTCGCAGGCAGATGTGCTGGAGCGGGAGCAGGAGTGGGAGGTACGGAGCAGAAACAGGAGCAGAAACGCCTCAGCTGCCAACAATACTAGCAGCTGCTGGAAGAGGGGCGCGTGTTTGCCTGGGCAGGGCACGGGAGAGGCTGGCCGCACTGCTGGCATCACTGATCGGATCCGCCGCCGCCGCTGCCGCAGCTCTCTCCCGCGCATCCATCCATCAACCTGGCTGGCCTCGGATCCTCCTCTCCCCGTCCCCTTTACCTCTGCTCGCTCCGCGTCGTACTGCCCCGCCTCTTGTGTCCGAAGGCTCTGCCGGGTATCCAGTCCGACCATGGGCCGCTGCAGCACGCCCGACGGCCCCGTAGCCGCGTTCGAGGCTGCGGGCGGCACGGTCGCTGCCAGCCTGCGGATCCACACCCCGCCCGCCGGCGTGCGCGGGCTGTTCGCCTGTGCTCCGGGCAAGGAGCCGCAAGCGGTATCCCCTGGTGCGCGGCTTGTGCACGTCCCGGCGCACTTGATTATCACCGCCGCCGTGGCAATGGAATCCGACATCGTACGCCACTGCTGCTCGCTGCTCGGTGGCCCCGCTGCCGTGGGCGAGGCTGTGCCCCTGGCGCTCTTTCTCCTCGCCGAAAGGGCTCTTGCCGGGGAATCGCCTTGGAGATGGTACATTGACACGCTCCCTTGCTCGGGTGCTGGTGCCCTGTCCTTTTGCGAGGCCGACAGAGCCGCGCTGCGTGGCACGCCGCTTGGGCTGGCCACCGAGGCTAAGCTGCGACAGCTGCAGAGGCACTACAGCCATATCGCCGGCGCCCTTGAGCGCTGGCAGCAGGACAGGCGCGCCGGCGGCCCCGTCTCGCTTGAGGCGTACAGATGGGCACACGCCATGGTTCTCTCCCGGTCTGTCTCGCTGCAGAGCGCCGCGCCGGCCATGGTTGCCGCCGATGACAGCACTGCCTGTGCTAGCGCTCCCGACACTCCATGTGCAGGGGCCGGATGCGACCGGGCGCTGCTGCCGTTCTTTGACTTGCTGAACCACAGCCCCAGGCCTAGCGCAACTTGGGCGCTGGATGCCAGCGGGGCGGTGTCTATCTATGCCACCAACCGCCTCGATGGCCTGCGTGTCAGTGTCGATGGGCAGCTGCTGACTGAAATTTGCATCTCATATGGTGACAAGCCGAGCACCGAATGGGTATACGAGTACGGCTTTCTGCCGCAGAGCAATGAGCGTGACGCATGGCCGTACTTTGTGCAGCCCTCCGGCTCGCAACAACTAGTTGCTGTAAAGGCCATGTGGATGCAAGAGCTTGGCCTGCCTCCCCGCGTCATGCTTGCTGACCCTGCGAGCAACCATGGCAGCAGTGAGGAGTGCGGGTATCTATCGCGCACTGCCATGATGTCCCTCTGCCTCGCTGCTCTAGACGACACATCGGATGCCTGTGCACATGCTATTGGCGACATCCACATTGACTCGCCATATTTTTTGGTGGCAGGGGTGCTTATTGATGATGGTAGCAAACTGATGGGTGTTCCTGGGCTGCGTGACCATGCACTTGGCATGTGTGCCACTGCTCTCCATGACGCAAGTGCCTCCATGATGGCTGCCTGCAGTGCATCACTCAGTGCTAGCCAGCTGGTGCATACATATCTTGCTGTAGCATCATCTTTGACTGCACGCGTTGCCACAGCTGTTTCTGCACTGCGTGGCAGTAGCAGCCCTGTTGTGCCTGAATGAATCAGTCAGGAGATATTGCGAAGATGGCAGAAGGCATGCCAGGATGGTGATATGGCAAGCAGAACATAAATGCCTACTATGTTGCATGGCATCCCAGTACCTTCAATGTGGCATAGGGTTTCTAGCATTTTTCCTTGCTGGCAATGCTTTAAAGGTGGCCCTTGTGATTTATGAGAAAAGTGTCCTGTTGAGAGTCAAAACTAAACTGAGGAACCAGAACAGAAGAGAAGGGGGTGGAACCCGGGCTGCCCCTAAATACTCCCAGCATGGGAGGTGCTGACAATGTGCACCCAATGGAGGCTGCAGGAACCACTCAACATGGGGGGTGCAGGAAATCACACAACACAGGGTGCTGGTGGGAGGACAGCCAAAAAGGACCATTGGGTGAACCTGGCTGTCTTGGGCATAGCTGGGCACCCAGCAGGCACAAGCAAGGGCTGAAAACTAAATGACCATTTCATCACAAGGAGTTCAAGTGGAGTGCCCTGAAAGGGGCCTACTTATACCAAAACTGCAGGGCAGCTGGACGCCCTTGCTGGGCAGCTGTGCATCCTTGCTGGGCAGCTGTGCATCCTCACTGGGTGGCTGTGCATTCTTGCTGGGTGCATTCTGGGTGCCATGCTCTGCAATGTGCACTGCAATGGCTTGGTGCACAAAGGCACCTGCTGCAAAGCACACCACAACTGCTTTGTGGGATATGACTCCCCACAGAAGCCACATGCCCACATGCCTCACCAGGTCAGCCAGATCTCTGGGATCACCCCTGGTTATCCACCATCAATAATGACCCAAGCATCATCTCACCCAGCACCCACCTGACCAGCTCATCGATTATGACACAAGCAAACCCTTGTCTGGCACCTCCACCATTGCTGGTTACCAACAACTGCCCAACCACTTCAACAACACACACTGCCCAACCACAACCACATGCCTCATCCTTTGTCAACTCCTGGGTTACTCTGGCAGTGCTACCAACAACCAGTCCCCTGCTCTGGTTATGACAGCCACCATATGTTGCATGACTACCAAGACCTCTTCCCTGGCTTGCTGCCCTTTGGGCTATGCCATCCATGACTACTCACAACTTGGCTATAAATGCTGACCAAGTGCCACATCCTGGCCCAAA